>JACTOM010000667.1:277704-391338 GCA_015832385.1 Elymnias hypermnestra
TTTCGCATTCACTCTTGACTCATAAATCCTTTTTGTCAGTCTCCTTTCATTCATTCTCTCTACATGCCCAAACCATCTAAGCATACCTTTTTCAATTTTAGTCACTACGTCTTCTTTTATACCACAACGTTCTCTTATCACACTATTTCTCACTCTGTCACTCAGTTTTAATCCACTCATGCTTCTCAACGCTCTCATCTCTACCGCATTTATTTTACTTTTGTGATTCTTCTGCCATACCCAACTTTCACTACCATACATAAGTGTTGGCACTAACACTCCTGCATGCATAGCCAGTCTGGCCCTTTGAAACACCATCTGGCTATTCATAAAGGCGTGCAGGGCACTATTTACCATATTCCCTGTATTCACTCTCCTTTCAATATCACTTTCACATGTTCCATCATTTTGTAAATTTAGATCCCAAATACAGAAATTCTTTCACCTCTTCCACTTGTTCCCCATCTATCAAAATATTGCCATTCATCATGGATTCGTCTCTTTCAAAAAGCATAACTTTCGCTTTGTTTACATTCACTTTCATTCCTTTCAAAGCTTTATTCATAATATTTACCATCTCCTGTATCTCATTAGCGGATGATGCAAGTATTACTTGATCATCAGCGTAAAGTAAACATTTAATAAGTAATTCATTCATTCTTAACCCATACATACTTTCTATTAAAATATTTACCTTATTATGTATTTAGTAAAAGATTTACCGTAGAAATACGTGTTCTGAGAAGGAATGACGAGCGCTCGAAGATAAACGCATGATCGCACTGATATTTTTTGGTGGGCTAGGCTTATAACGCTCATATAAGTTAAGTTGAAGTAGTGTTTTCAAATATATTATGCATTAGAGTGATAGTGTGCAGATTCCGGCGAAGTCGGATGGGGAGTCACAGTTGAAGAGGAGATTCAGAGATGTGCGAATCCACAAATTCTGGAGTTTTTCTAGTTTGTTTAATAGCTCATCAGTCGCATCAGGGTAACATACGTCAGCCTAGTCCAGTAGGCGAAAAAGGAAGAATTGCACAAGTAATTTTTTCGGTGGGAGAGGAAGGAAATTCTGTAGCCGCTGGAGGAAGTGTAGCGCATAATAGAGACGTTTACTCGCCTCATTTACATCTGCAGTCCAAAACAAGTTCCAATCAAGTAACAACCCTCAGTCTTTTACCGTATCACGATAAGCAATCAAAGTACCGTTATGAAAGAGGCTAGGAACAGTATTAAAATCAACCTTTTGTCTCAGTTTTCTACTACCTATGATCATGGCTTGCGATTTAAGGGCGTGAATTGAAAGTCCAAAAGATTCAGCCCATTCTTGAATCAAACTAAGATCTCGATTCAAAGCGGATATCACTTCATTTAATTCGGACAAGGTAGTATGTCTTTACAGTTGTAGATCGTCTGCATAAAGATAGTAAGAAGAAGTTATAATTTTAGAGATTTCTTTAATGAAAACTTAGAATAGGATGATTGTAAAATTGGACAGAAACAGCGTAGCCTATGCGAAATTTGTGATTTTAGAACTATAATCTTTGACAGTAGAACCTTAATAATGTTCAAAGATATCATTTAAATTAATTATGGTCTTTTTTTTCTACCATTAGCTGACCAATAACACACACAATTTTATGCTAACTTAGCACATTACACAGGCAATATTGCGTAAATAGTTTTATACTACTAAACTCACTCCCCTTCAAAACTACGTAACAGTTCTAAAAAGTAATTAAGTGCTTCCTTTCCCAATATACACGCGGGTATTTTCTCATATTTCCGGGATAGAGAAATACATGAGTGACACCACTGGGAACAGCTTGTAAATAAAGCTACTTGGAGCAGTTTTCCTTTGTCTGGCTCGATTCTTAAAGGACCGAAGAAATAGGCGGGTATCGGAAGATAAATTAGGGTTGCCTCATAAATGAATTCCAAGTCATGATCGAATATACGGGCCGTTATAGATTGCTTCCCTATACAGTTTGTGAGTGATACATCTAATCTAGACGTATAATATAATTAATATACGTTTAATATACGTATAATGTGTTTAAAAAGTATTCAATACTCGTACAGGACTGTGACATATTCCGTGTTAAAATTTTCAAATGAAAAATCTTTTTTTTTTAAGTAAAACCCTGTGTCTTACTTAAAAAAGTGTAGCGAAGTAGACTAAACTATTTATAAGAGTCATTATCATTTTTTAAATCGCTATATCTTTTGAATGGAATATCCGATTTTAATCATTTAAAAAGCATTTTACAGGTATTGAAACGGCATTTAATAGAGTAAGGCTTAATACAGAGGAATGAATGATATGGTTTGATTATTGTCGTCACTTTTATTAACTATTAAAATATAAAAAAGTAGTTACAGTGGTATAACTACAGTAGTTAGACTTATGGTGTTATATAATTTTTTGTAGATATTAATACGTTCTATAATATTGTAGAACATGTTTTTGTTCTATCTTCAATGGTTTTCGCACCGCATGCGAGGACAGATTATATTTGAGCATTTTTTCACACCTTGGGTTATATTAATAGATTTTTATTAGGTCCGTCACTATTTTTTTAGGAAAGTAATATAGCCTATGTCCCCCAGTGAAAATGCAGTTTAATATTAGTAAAATTTTTTTAAATTGGTCCAGTAGTTTTTGTGTGAAATGGTTGCAATGATACATACATATAACACAAATCTTTCCTCTTTGTGATACTATATTTTATAAAAAAAATATGTTAAACGACTTTATTGGACATAAAGATAATAATGTCAATAGTCATTATTAGTATCTAAATTAGTACAGTAACGAACAATTTATCTTTGAGACACTGTCTTGCAAAATTAGGTCAAGCTAAAAAAAACCGTTAAAAAATTATAACTCTAGACATCTATTAAGTATTTTGTCCAACCCCGAGCATCACAAAGCACAAAATCCTATATATATCATAAAAGTAATTCAATATCTGTAAAAATAAAATATCAAGCCTTCCCAAAGCCCCAGTAGCCTTCGCGAAAATCCCGAGCCGAGCGACGTCTACGGAAATAGCCGGATCCACTTTCAAAGGTCACTCGATTTACCGAATAGAAATTCATATAAATATTCAATTCCCTATTCCATTTTAGGACTCCTTTCGGATATTTCTATAACTTTAAAAGGTCAGCCGAATGTCGGTTATCATATCTGTGGGTCAATTGAATTAGCTCAGAGAATTGGGATAGATATTATTACCCATTTGTAATATAATATATACTATTGCAATGATAAACTCTAGTTAGGTTCAAACATGATAAAAAGCAATAACACCCCCCACTTTTATACAGCAAAATATTAGTTTTTTATATAAATAAAACGTGTAAAAATCTATAGATATCTTGATCTATTGTTTGGAAAATTCAACTATTTCTTTGTACATATACATGTATAGTTTCGAACTTTATCACTGTCAAATACCTTTACCAATTTATATATAAATAGTATTATTCTATTGAAATGTCACAGGAACTTTGCATTTTTTAAAGGGCGCAATTTTTTCTTTGGGACATTTGTAGGGGGTCAATAGAAGCTTAACCCCCAAGTTTATGGGGTAGCCGCCCTCCCCCCCGGGTGCCATCTTGAAAAAAGGGCTGCAAACACCGTTTTCGTGATATCTCGGAAACTATACGTCCTACAAAAAATTCGTAAGACGCAATATGTAGCAAATTGCTTTGCCTAGAATTATGTTCATATAACTTTTTGTCCTAATTTTAAAATTAAAGAAGTTATATAAGAACTGTGCCCCTGTATAGCGTATCAGCAGAATATCTCATCTGGGGACTCGACACTGACTTCTCAGTGAGCAGGATGAAGAACAGTTGCCTCCTTCTGCGAGACCATCATCTCTCTAAAGAAGGCACGGCAAAGGCAGGGAGTGAATGCCTCTGAAATACTCCAGTCTCGACCGAGAGGAGTAGGAATTAAGAGACGGAGGTTCTATGAACCGGCTTCATATAGCCAGATACGAATGCCTCAACGAATGTCTGGCTCATCGTGCACGGATGACGATAAGTCCCGCTGGGTTTTAATGGGCATTCACGCGAGTCCCACACTCCGTGCGTAAATGCCAATCCTAGCGGCAAAAAATACCTCCTCACTCATGGGAGAAAGGGTTTAAAGAGCATAAACCAAAGTTCTGGTAGGCAGGCATAGTACACAAGTGTATGAGCAACAAATGCACTCTCTATTCCTTCACTCTCATAGTGGGATGTAGCGGGAATTCGACAAGACCGGAGAGACATCAAGTGCAAGAACGACGGCTTAACGTGCTCTCCAAGGCACGGTGTTGGAATGCACCGCCAGTTACACAACTTCGGGCAAATACTGAGAAGTCTTTAACAGAAAACCCAGGACCTTATGTCTGTAGCCGAATAAGTTAACCACTAGATCAATGATATGATGATAGATGGCGCCGTTCTGAGCTTTTGTAATATCGAAAATCTCATTTTAGCAGAGTTCATAATCCTTTCATAGGAATGACTGTCGTTTTGGGGACAGATGTTTCTGAAATAGAATTTCTATTTATGATTCTATTTTCGTTAGGACGTTGAAATTTTAGTATAGAATATATCTTATTACAAAGTGCGAATTCTCATTGTGTATAACGTACTAGCTGTTTCCCGCCGTGATACCCGCATAGTTCTCGATTTCGCCAGAATATGAGGAGCTCCGTACTGACAGTAGTTACTTTGCTAGTGGTTAAATAATTGAGTAAGTGAGTGAGTTTAGTGGTTAGTGAGTTTAGGGCATATCGTTTGGATTGTTTTAGAGTCTACAACACACATATGTAGAAACAATTTCTGTGTCTTTACATGTATATATTGAGGGTAGTTTATATAAAAACAGATACATGTAATTTTCTCTGAAAAGTTGTTTAAATTGACTATTTTATTATGTGACGAAATATTCAAAATCTCTTTACTTTTGTGAAAATATCTTGCCCATTAACTTGGAAGGAATTTTTCGTATAATCCTACAGAATTTTTGAACAATGTACAATTAAAAAAGGCTTTCCAGCGAAAATATTAAAACGTTTTAATAGTTGATACAATCCATCGATTAATTAGATTAGGTATATCTTGGAAAATGACATGGGTTAACTGATATCGCGAAAAGTACTGTGAAAGATAAGAAAATTCACTGTTATACATATCATATTAAGCTACTCTGAAACGTGACATTAATTATACATAAACCCACAGCTATTTACTGTCTACTACTATGAATTGTCTTTAATTATATAACTAGAAAAATTATGTATTTCAAGGAAAGGGAAACAAAGTTTTTGTTACGGTGAAAACACAGTTCGCTGAAATCCGATTTCATTCCGTAGAAACAGCTATACCGTCTAATTTAAATGAATATTATAGAGCGAAAGTAACTGTCCCTGATGTCTTCAGGCCTAAATCAATTTTTATTAAATTTGGTATGTATTATAAGTACAGAACTTGGAAGTCAAACTTTGTATCACGAAGCTATAAGGAAGTAAAACCGAGATTGAATGATTCATGCTGTCAAATAGAATCATTATTTAGGAATCTTAAAAATGTTTTTATCATATCTATATGATGAGAAATATAATAAATATAAATTATAACAAAAAAGAACCGCCTTCAAAACAAACTTACAAATATATTAATAAAATAGGTAATAATTGCGTATTCTTTTAAAGTTCTTCGTATTCTTATATTCGGAGTTGGTGTCAGCCAAGGTTCCCGCGTGTCGCTCTTTTTTGTTTAGGCGATTCTTTTTTTGTTAAAATTTATATATATTTTTTGATTTTTAGTGAATCCGAAGTAAACTAGCAAATCTGTCTCAATATGTGTACCTATCCTGTCTCAATGTGTGCACCTAAAAATGTGTTGCAATGCAGCAACAAACGTAAGCTCATTGCTATTTGGTTACAGACAGTTATATTTTCAGCCATAACCCCACCCTTACTGTAAGCCGTTGAGGAGATCTATTGATCTTCATATTTAACTACGACTAGCACTTGACCATACCGAAGTTACGGTAGGCAACTCAAATATCTGGATAGCCTAAAGAAGATTGTGCCGGGTATCGTTTGCTCCTAAGAATTGAAGAGTTCCGTCAGTTTGTCATGGATTCCATAATCAGAACCTAACCAAACTATTACTAAACAACCCTTGAAGTATATTCAAATAAAAAAAGAATGATCGAAATCGGTTGGCGTGATATTGAGTTATTCGTCCATTTGTCGCGCACATGCTTAATGCAAATTTAACACTTATCCGGTTTTCTCATGGATGCCATCATCAGAACTGGATTAAAAAAAAATGGGACCCTATGATGAGCACCAACTTTCATTTAAAAAAAAATCATCAAGATCGGTCCACCCAGTCGGGATATGAGATATTAAACATAAAAAAAAATACAGACGAATTGATAACCTCCGCCTTTTTTTGAAGTCGGTTAAAAAAAAGAAGTCATTTTGGATAAATCAAATTCATTATAGGAAATTGACATTTTCTTTTAGTATATATACAATATTTATACAACAGTAGGAGTTATTGAAAAAACCTTAGAGTTATTTGGCTCGAAATAAAGAGGGTAGTTTGGATTTTTTTATAAGAGTTATGAATTTTTTTGATCTTTTTCTTAAATTCAGCTTTGCCTCCTCGCTTCTTTACCGCTCGTGCCGTCATATTGGACAAACAACATCTATTTGCAGTTTTTTGACGATATTTCCTTTTAAACTCATTTTTCAATAAAACATGCATATATAAAATGAAAGTAAAGAAAATTTCCTATAATTTATGCTATGACAATATTTTTGTACGACTGCCCTATTAATAATAATAATAATATACTCTTTATTGTACACCTTAAAAGAAACAGCGTTGTACAATATGGTTTAAGTTAACAGCAAATGTACAAAAGGCGGTCTTATCGCTAAACAGCGATTTCTTCCAGACAACCTTAAGGAGAAGGAAATTGTGCAAAAGTTTATAGGTGGTGCATAAAGAGGTCATACATACTAATAAGAAATAGAATACGTATATAATACAATATATAAATGTAATATACATACATATAATATATTTTCAAATATAATATAATTCACGAGCATTCTGACAAAATATATCCATTGTTAATATAATAATTATTCTATTATAAATGCAAAGCCACTGTTCTTCTATCTGTCTATTAAATTTACATACTGAAACTAAACGGAATTGTCTCTGAAGTCATACTTTTACATTGGTTATTAAGACAAAGATTGACAACAAATGAAAATCACAATTAGAATGTTTATTATTACAAAGCTCGGGAACTATGAGTTCGAATTAAAATATTGTTTTTGTGATGGATAGTACAATTAATGTGTAAAAATATATACTGGACTGAAAGAAAAATGTCGCAAAAACCTGGGATAATTTATTCCTTTTCAGAGGTTCGATGGCATAAACGGTTAAAGCTACACAAGAATTATATATTACGAAATTGTTCCTTTTAAAAAGATCTAAAAATAAGTACATGAAGGTATATGTTTACCTTTTAAGATTGTCTTACTATTTACATTTTTATGGTCTGGCGAATTATCGTATTGAGCCCGACTAATCAGAACCTTGACCTTTTACATTAAATAGCTTTTCATATTACTAAAAATTTCGTGACAATATTAGAGAAAATATATAAACACGCTTTAACGATGAAATCTACTTTAAAGTAGATGGAAGTGAATCGATTTTCTCAAGCAAAAAAGCATAACTTAAGTCGATGTTTGTACACAAAGGTAAATATAAGTCTTTCGTTTGATATAAACGCAGTGATCACGCGATTTTCCTCGCACGGGATTACTTGAAGAAATGAGGGGCGTGTCTAGTTCATGCTTTTAATATAGATGTATTAACCAACGACTTTAGCGAAGAGACTGCCTCATTGGTCTAGTGGTTAGTATGTTCGACTACAGACATGAGGTCCTGGGTTCGAGTCCCGGGTCGGGCCAATTCAAATATCAATATTGAGTTTTCTATTAAGATTTTCTCAATATTTGCCCGAAGTTGGGAAGTTGGCGGTGTGATCCACCCCCGTGCCTCGGAGAGCACGTTAAGCCGGCGGTCCTGCGCCTGATCTCTCTCCGGCCGTGTCGAATTCTCGTCACATCGGGCTATGAGAGTGAAGGAATAGAGAGTGCACTTGTGTACTATAACTGCCAATCCGCACTGGAGCAGCGTGGTGGGTCCATGCTCTAAAAAAAGGGGACTGCTCAGCAGTGGGACGTTAATGGGCTGCTACTTACTTCTAGCGAGGATATGGTAGTCAATATAGCTAAATGTAACCTTGTATTTTCGTTTAACGAAGGAATATACTAATGCCGCTATTATAAAACTGTAAAATTGTAAATTGGAACGAGAGAGGGACGAAACATCGCTTGGTATCACATTAACAGCAACGATGTAAATCTAAACAAATTTGCTTTTAATTAAACTGTTAAAAGTTCATTAAAAGTATGTATAAATGCTGCTGAGTCTGCCGTAGATTTCACCTTCTGGAAATCAACTCAGCACGCTTAAACTATAAGAGAAAATCAAAAACTATAAAACTAAAACTACAAAAAAAATGGCAAAAATGAACGAGGTAAAACTTAAGTAACTTAACACCTTACGGAAGATGTGGCCATAGAACTAGAAAAAATGTCACAATCGTTTCTTAATTTATTTAACAAAGACCTTATCCTATTAATGGCTTAGCTAAATAAAGGCAAATAAAATGTTTTGTAATTAAAAAAGCAACTATCCGAACGAGACAAGAGAAGACAATATGACCATTAATAATTTATATACGCTCGTATAAGAAGTTGTTCGCGACTTTGCCAAATAGGACTTTGGTTCATTAATGGTTAATTTTTCTAACAATTTTATATAGTTTCACTCGTAATAGAATCATATTAGATATATAATTCTGGACACATCTATTGGCCCACCTTGCATATTCAGCTTCGTTTGGTCCTAGCTAAAATTTTATATTAGGTCGAGCAAAAAGTTTGTATGCAGTTTTGAACCTGTCACATTCATAATTTGCCAGCCAGTTGCCCAGACGATGCAGGAGTTGAAAACTGCCATAGAAGAGGAATGGGAGATGATCCCCAAAATTTCATAGAGCGGTTGATAAACTCTATGCCTAATCGTATGAGAGCTGTGGTAGAAGCCTATGGAGGCAACACGCGTTATTAAATTAAACCTTTATTAAATTGAACATGTTTTTTATTCAATAATCAAGTGCCTTCATCAAGGCGCATACCCGACTTGTTAGGCGTAGCTCCATGTCGTGTGGTATTCTGAATTCAAATTTAAAACATTACGATCGAAAAAGATGGAAAAAAGTACCAGGTTTAAAACTGCATCAATAGTTTTGTTCAATCTAGCAATAATATTTCGGTAGGGGCCATCGAAACCTAAACTCTAAGGTGGCCCAATAGATGTGTCCAGAAGAGTATAAGAACCGTATACGATTTGCTTGTACTACATTGTAAAGAATAATAATATTGAATAAGAGAAATATTCAAAGAAATATCAATTCTTTAAAACACGCCTCAAAGAGTCCTATTTAACTGAATACTGCTGTGAATAACACGTTTATAACTTTCCCTTTTCTGTATATTTTTTATATCATATCTTTTGTGTATATATTTTCAATATGTATCTATAGATATATTGATATTTATGTATTGGTTGTTTTTCTTCCCCTTAACCCACTAGGTGGGATCGGCGCAGCATGTTTCCTTTCGCCACTTCACTCTGTCCGCTGTCATTTCTACCTTCACACCCTTTATACACATATCCTCTTTCACACAATTAATCCACACTTTTTTTGGTCGCTCTCTCCTGGCCCTGCCGCTTGCCATCATATTTAGGACCTTCTTGCATACCTGGCTATCCTCCCTACTCATTACATGTCCATACTAGGCTAGCCTTCCGCTCCTTATCTTCTCTGTCACTGGTGCTACTTTCACACTTCCTCTAATATACTCATTCTTAATCTTATCTAATTTTGTCACTCCACACATCCATCTGAACATTTGCATCTCCGCTGCATGCAATTTCCTTTCATTCTCCCCTTTGGTGGTCCAGCACTCTAATCCATACAGGATTTCAGGTCTTACGATCGTCTCATAAATTTTCCCCTTTTGTTTAAGGTATAAGATATTTATGTATATAACATTTATATTATATGTAATACTAATATTATAAGTTTCTGGCGCTGTTCTGTCCTATCATTTATTTAAGTCTGCTTCTTTACATAATAGGGTTGTCTGGAAGAGATTGCTTGTAGCAATAAGACCGCCTTTGCACGCTATATTATAGTAATAAGTATCTTAGTTTATACTTCTTTTTATTTTTATCTTGTGTACAATAAAGTGTTTTTTCTCTCTCTCACTTCTCTGAGTACCGTCGTAATATATATTAAATAACATTTCATCCGTGATAATATGCATTTATACAGCAATAGGAGCGAAACACATAATTTTAATACAAGAATTAAAAACAAACTTGTAACGCCACATTTTAGAGTGAAAAAGGTTCAGAAGTCATTTGTCGTTTTAAGCAAACGCATATTTAATAAGATACCTGAATCACTTCCGAGTTTGCTTCCACATAGTTTTAAGAAGTATGTTAAAAATGTCCTAATAAAAAAGGCATATTATAATGTTGAAGATTATTTAAGCGACAAAGATGTTTGGACTTGATTCCAGTTGCACATGAAAGCTAAACACAACCGTAACCGCTGAGTTTCTTCCCGGCTTCTCAGCGGAATCAACTTTCCGGACCAGAGGTAGATTTATTACCAACGGACAGACTACTTACGATTCCAAAGTGCTTTATGAGCCTACTTGAATATCGAATATTTTGATTTTTGAAGAAAGATACACCTTCAAACGCGCTTACTCGTTAAGACACTAACGTTTGTCAGCCACATTTACTGATTATAGAAAGGCCATTTTAGCGCGAATTCGTAAAAGCGAAGCGTACTAGTTCCTTACTAGTTTCCGTGCTGTGAATAGTTCTTGGAATATTAGCAAGTCTTTTATTGTGTTCAAACCAGAGATAGTATACTTAGTTGGAAGTCATCAGGAAATATAATTGCTAAGCACTATTCTGTATATAAAAAAAAAATAACCGCGTGTATCATAGTCTAAAATGTTGACGTAGCGATAACTTTTTGCTTATCAAAACGAGTTGTTTTTTTGGTTTATCGTTGTACTTGTTCACCTTCAAAGTTATTTAAATTACAATTTTATGTATCTAGATTTTTTATTTAAACTAATGATGAAGGCTAAAATGTATCGGTAAATGAACCCGTGGTGTAAATAATTAAAGTGTTGCATTGCAGCTGTATCGTTACAAAGGTGCTGAATGTATTATTTTAAGAATAAATGTTAACTGATAAATATTCTTTTTGTTTGTGGATAAGCAATGGAATTAGGCGCATCGCCTGAATGGAAGAAAGCGAACGTACTTGAACTAGGGGGTGGCACATCGATAACGGAATTAGGTCATGGTCCAACGGGGACGTTCCACACCTGACAGCGCGTCGGCGCGAACGGGACGCGCGTCGTTACGTAATACGGGGAACATCCCCGCACTTTTTACCGACAACCAACTGTCTGTTTACAGATTAACTAGCTGATGCTTCTACATCAGCTTGTAACATCTCCACACTTTTTACAGACACCCAACAGTCCCTTTTAGAGACAAAACTATGTCATTCTACTACTTTACAAGTGAAACATCCAAGCACTTTTTACCGACAAAAAACTGTCCGTTTAGACAATCGATTAACTAGCGGATGCTTCTGCCTAGAGCTTGAAACATCTCCGCATTTTTTACCGACAAGCAACTGTCCATTTACAGAAAAAGGTCATTCTTCTACCTAACAGGTGCAAGATCCAAGCACTTTTAACTGAAAATAAACTGCCCATTTAAAGAATAACTAGCTGATGCTTCGATCTCTTTGTACAGATAAACTAGGCCATACTACTATTTAATATGTGAAACACTCCCGCACTTTTTACCGACACCCAACTGTCCCTTTTCAGACAAAACTAGGTCATTCTACTACCTAACAAGTGAAACATCCAAGCATTTTTTACCGCTAAAAAACTGTCCGATAGCATCAACTAGTTAAACAATCATATAATACAATTGATTAACTAGTTGATGCTTCTATGCAATGCTTCAAACATCCCCGCACTTTTTACCGACAGCTAATTTTCCTTTTACAGATAAACTAGGTCATGCTACTGTTTAATATGTGAAACATTCCCGGACTTTTTACTGACAACAAACTGCCCGTTTAAAGAATAACTAGCCGATGCTTCGATCTCTTTGTACAGATAAACTAGGTCATACTACTATTTAATATGTGAAAAATTTCCACACTTTTTACCGACCCCCAACTGTCCCTTTTCTGATATAACTAGGTCATTCTACTACCTAATACGTGTAACTTTCCCGTATTTTTAACCGACATCCAAGGGTACTTTTACAAACAAAACTAGGTCGTTCTACCACCTAATACGTGAAATATTCCCGTATTTTTACCGACACCCAACTGTCCCCTTTAGAGACAAACTAGATCATTCTACTACCTAACAAGTGAAACATACAAGCACTTTTTACCGACAAAAAACTGAACGTTTATACAATAGATTAACTAGCTGATGCTTCGATCTAATGCTTCAAACATCCAAGCACTTTTTACCGACAGCTAATTTTTCTTTTACAGATAAACTAACACGTGAAACGTTCCTTATACCACCAATCAACTGTAAATTTATAGATTAATAAGTTGATACTTTTACTCAACGTTTGAAACATCCTCGCATTTTTTGCTGACACTTAACTGTAAGTTTATAGAGTAACTAACAATGCTTCTACCTAATCTCCCCGCTTTTTACGGACAGCGCACTGTGCTTTAACAGATAATCTAGGCAATTTGACTACCAAATACGTGAAACATTCCCGTAATTTTTAGCGACACTCAACTGTCCCTTTTAGAGACAAAACTAGGTCATTCTATTACCTAACAAGTGCAACATCCAAGCACTATTTACCGACAAAAACTGAACATTCATACAATAGATTAACTAGTTGATGCTTCCATGTAACGATTGATACATCTTCTGCACTTTTTACCGACAGTGAAATATTTTTGTAACAGATAAACTAGATCATATACTACTAATTAATATGTGAAATCATACTGCACTTTTTGTCGCTCATCAACAGTAAATTTATAGGTTAACTAGCCTTTTAGAGATAAACTAGTTCATTCAACTACCTAACACATGGAATGCCTCTGTACTATTTACCGACAACAAATTGTCCGTTTATGATTAATAATCTGATGCTTCTATGTAATACTTGAAATATCTCTGCACTTTTTACCGACAATGAACTGTAAATTTATAGATTAACTAGCTGATTCTTCTACCTCATGCTCGTAACATCCACGCACTTTTAACCGACAGCGAGCTGTCCTTTTAGAGATAAGCTAGTTCATTCAACTACCTATCACATGGAACGCCTCTATACTTTTTACCGACAACAAACTCTCCGTTTATGATTAACTAGCTGATCCCTCTACCTAATGCTCGAAACATCTCCGCACTTTTTACCGACAACGAACTGTAAATTTATAGATTAACTAGCTGATGCTTTTACCTCATGCTCGTAACATCCACGCACTTTTAACCGACAGCGAGCTGTCCTTTTAGAGATAAGCTAGTTCATTCAACTACCTATCACATGGAACGCCTCTATACTTTTTACCGACAACAAACTCTCCGTTTATGATTAACTAGCTGATCCTTCTACCTAATGCTCGTAACATCTCCGCACTTTTTACCGACAACGAACTGTAAATTTATTGATTAACTCGCTGATCCTTCTACCTAATGCTTGAAACATCCCCGCACTTTTTACCGACTATAAACAGATCATACTAACCAGTATGATCTGTTTATAGTCGGTAAAATGTATATAAGTTATGGTATATAACTAATTTTCAGCGAGAATACTTGTCATGAAAAATTGGCGGATTTTTGTCAAGATAATTGTAAGCATCACGCATGAGAAACGAAACATATTCTCAAATTATAGGCTGTTTAGAATTTACTTTATGAATACTATTAGACAATTAGATATTTAATAATAAAAATTTTAACAGTAATTCGATCATTAGTATTGTCAGTTTGTGTAAATATATTAATCTATATATAAATACGTAAAGCAATACGATATTTTTTATTTTAGACATTTTTTGGTTGTTTTTTATTTATATTCCAATTAACAGTGTAGCCTTTGCGAAATCTGTGATTATAAAAGTATAATCTTTGACAATAGAACCTTAAATATGAATGTTCAAAGTTATAATTTAAATTAATTATGGTCAAATTTTGACCACTAGTAAAATGTAATTCCTTTAAAACTTTAATTAATATTTAGTAATGGCAAAGCGACTTTCCCTGTTAAATGTGAAACGTACCTTAGCGTTATGTGTTGAGGGCGTAGGATCTCCCTAACAAATCCTTCGTTGTAAATAAGGCGTGGCTGACTTTTTACACTAAATTGGCTTATAACACGAGCCGACAGAAATCGTACGATAAAGAATTCTTTCCACAGAATTTCGAATGCATGTAATTGCGATTCCACTTGATGGGAAATGATTACACAATCGAAACATGTTAATGCACTGGCCTCGTAAGAGATACAGAAATAAAAAAACTAAATGTGTTAACTATACCTTCCCTATACATATATGAATTGTGTTTGTATGTAAAATCACATTTAGACCAGTTTGAAAAACGGTATGATGGGACACAATTTAAACGATTTAATTTTGAAAATCATTTAGTTAGACCCAGTACAAGAACACAGCTTATGATAGAAACTGTCACGTCATGCCTGTTAAAATTTATAATAAATTACCTAATCCTCTTAAAGACATAAATAATATTAACATATATAAACATAAATTGAAAAAATGGCTCATATCTAAATGTTATTACTGTATTGAGGACTACTTAAATGAAAGTCAAAATAAATAAAATAATTCATACGAGACGCAGTTTTTAAGCTCACTCATACTGTTTTGATACGTTTTCATATAAAACTGTAATATTATTTATTATTGTAATTTTTATTATTAATGCACATCTACCAACGACTTTTCTAACATAAGAAGGGTTGGCTGGTAGATAAAGCTTTGTAGCTTTAAGCCCGCCGTTTGCACTCTGTGCAATAAAGTTTATAAATAAATAAATAAATAAATATTTATTAATGTGAGTATTATTTTTAAAATGTAAATACCTGCCATAAGGATGAAGCAATTATTTCAAAATAATATTATATGGTCCTATTAAAGATATTGCACGCCATTGTATGGTAGATTGTGTGTTGTACACTTGATCTTGCAATAAAATATATTTGATTTGATTTGATTTGAAAAGAACTAGTAAGCTATAAAACACACAAGCCATTGAAAACTTTGGCTCTTAGGGCATTCTGTGTGAGAAAATCCTTGGTTTTAAACAAATTTTCTTCGAAAGGAGGACTTTGGACTACTGCCTAATCATCATCATCTAGTGCTTTCTTCAAATGAAGTTTGGCGGCCAGTATGCGGAAAACTCTTCTGTCCTGGGCAACTCTTTTTAATTGTGCGTAGTTATGACTGGTCCACTCACGTATATCGGTCATCCAATGCCGCCTCGGTCTACCAGGTGCTCTTTTTCCCGACATCCTGCCCTCCAGGATCAACAGTGAGTACTCAAATAGGGATCCTCTTTGAAGATGTCCGAAAAAAGCTACCTTATAATTATGCCAAAGCTGGCCTTATAATTATATTTTTTAAATATAGCAGAACTTAACGAGTATTCAGAAGGATGAACCTAAATATTTTACCAACAGAAAACTTTTGAATATATAGTACGAAGTAAAAATGAAAGGGAAATTTGAGTTTAATGAATTTAATTGTCATTAAAATATTAAGTGTCGAAAATGAATACAAATAATTTATTGAAATCTCAAATGACGAATTGTAAATAAAAATGCCACGTGTTTTTTGCCAATTAAAATGCTCCATGTTATTTGTAAATACTAATACTACGTAACCTTCAAACGCATAAAAACGCTGCACATCTTCGTGACTAGCTAATCACGAGTTTCACCCGTAAATCAAGTGTTCTTTTATGAAATTACGACGCAAATGAAACCTTTTTCTAGTTTTCACGAAAGTTTATCAAAAAAATTAATATATAAGGTAATTGAAATATTTAGAAGGGAAATAAAATAATGCAATTTGAGGTACTTCAACACAAATTTCAATTCTAACAATGTACATATGCAAAGAAGTGTTGCATGCATTGCATATTAAAAAACGGTCTGCAATGAATTATACATTAGTTTTAGATTGTCGTAAACAATGGATATGCGTCTTATTTAATTGCGTACATGAAAATCTATACTTAAAGAGTTTGTTTGCTTGAAAGCGCTAATCTCAAGAACTGCTTGTCCGATTTGAATAATTCTTTCAGTGTTAGGTAGACCATTTACCGAGGAAGGCTATAGGCTATATATCATCACGCTAAGACTAATAATTGCGGTACACCAATGAAGAATGTTACAAGGTCAGTTTCTTTTACTTTTGAGAGCTTCCACTCCATATACTGCGCAAACGATTAAAGTTTCGCAAAAATCATGTATTACGTAATTGTTCCCATTTAAAAGTTCTAAAAAAAAACCGCGAGAGCACACCTCTATCTTTTAAGGTGGGCTCACTATGACCTTTTTCATGCTAACCAAATTTCTTCTCAAATAATTCATTATTTAGTTAAGAAATATACTAGCAAAGTATATTTTTGACTTTAAATTAAATAACGCAAATAATGTATCAAACTGAAATTTGGTCAACTATTGTAAAAAATGTATCTAATTTTTAAAAATGCGGGTAGTTTTAGAACTAATTGGAATAATTTTTCAATTTTATATTAATTAAATTACGATTTTTTAAGTTTTGTGCTGAGTATTACATAGGAATCCGAATTTTAAACGAAATTGATACTTTTTTAGATTTTATTATCTCGCATACTAATTAAATATGGAAGACTGTAAAGAATATATCAAATATCAAAATCCATGGTTATCTTTAACCACCTTGATTTTAGTTTATATACATTAAACTGTAATATATAATTATAATTTTCAAATAACAGCTTTTTAAAAGTGAATGCACCTCATATAACTTAAGAAATGGAAATAAAATTGCTGTAAATTCTAGTAGGCTACATAAAATTGACAAGTCATTCAAGGGTATATATATATATATATATATATATATATATATATATATATATATATATCTATATATGTATATCAGAGATATCCAGGTCTCTATTGACTCATCACGATATCTCTGGAACCATAAGGTATAGAGATTTGAAATTTGGTAGGAATATTCCTTTTGCCGTGTAGANGTAACTTTAGATTGTAAGTCGTTCTTTTATGTTATCATCAGTCATTCATTTAAATAATAAATAAAAAAAAAACGATATTTGACGATTCAATAGTGCTGTAATAGGCCTACTTGAATAAAGATATTTTGACTTTGACTTTACACAATTTATTAATATAGGATCAGAAAAAACTAAAAAATAGTACCGATTTGGAAACAAGCGGTTGGATAGTTTCAAATCCATTAAGAGATGTGATTTTATAATGGCATACGAAATTATATCAATCAATTTCACTTCTTTGATTAAATTAGATGTCAAAAAAGCGAATTTTGCTACGGTATCGACTGAAATAAATAAAGTGGGTCAATCTTGGGTCACTGCCATTATAACAAGTATGTATCGAGTGGATAGCTCAAAGCTTCGGATTGTATTATAAAGTATCCCAATTAACTTTAGTGTACACAAGCATATTTCTCGTATATTGATTCATAAATGTTTGCTATATCTTATCAAGGCATATAACAAAAACACAATCAAAATTTCTTTATAAAAGTAGATTTTCCCAGCACTTTTACACCAAAACTACTGAACCGATTTACATGAAATTTGGTATACAGATAGTTTAGAACCTAGAAAAAGGTATATGTTACTTTAAAATGCGAAAAAAGGGTTGTACGGCAAAGAAGTACCTTCATTTTCACAGCTAGAAGCTTGAAACCTAATTTTTAAGCTGTTGAGAGAGTACCTTCAAGTGTAAAATACCTTATTAACATAATAAATGGTAAAATAACTGTCTGTCTATGGCGCTTTTACTCCAAAGCTAATTAGCCTAAATTATTAAAAATACTACCCAAAAACAATATTCCTCGAAGACACAGCTTAATTATTTATCTTTATTCTAAAGTACGATTGATTATGACACTAAAGAACAACTTAACACGTAAAAGAAAATCCTGTATATTTGCGTTATTATGTACACAAAGATATATATTTCTGCAAATAGATTATTTGAAATTTATATTCTTATTAATACATCTCTTTGTCTCAGCTCTAAAACTGCTGTAAGTTTCTAGTGGACATTCACAGACATGTAGAAATCAATGCAGCTAAGTTTTAAATCTGAACTTACTCGGAAAGTTATATTTGTCCAGCTCTAAACCTGCTAGAGCATTTTTGATGGAACTTTCATATGTCAACAAAAATCAAAGTACATAAGACGTTGCCTAAGTTTTTAAGTGCCTATAGTGTATGTTTATGTGCTAGTTGTAAAGTACCTAATTGATCATGTCTAAAGCTGCAAGACTGCTTTAGCTCAAAGGCAAGTCGGAATCAGTGTACAGAACAGGTAATTTCATTTCATAAATTATATACTGATGTGCGTAATTAAAAGACCACTTTCCACAGAGAAATAGAAGTGTATACAAAAGAATTGCGAATTTAAATTACATTTCAAGTCACAAATTATACGAAAGAGTAGTGGTAGTTATAGGCGAATGCGTTCCTGTTTGTTTCAGCTCTAAGACGTCTGCAATGCCTCAAAAGCAAATAGAAATCAGTCATAATGTACGAGGAGATAATTGGGGTTATGTGCGAAGCTAACCGTGTTTTTCCCAGTTCTAAAACTACTGGATCGCTATCGTTCACAGGGTTTTTTTTAAACACAACTACCTTCAGCATTTACGTTACCACGATCTATGTAACTGGGAAAAATTCCAACTTAATTCCATCGAAGTATGTATCCATGACAGTACTCCAAATAAATACAATTTGTAAAATGCGGCTTGACATCGTATTTCTCACAGCAACTCCTGTATCGAACTGGACCCGACATTATAATGACATTTTTCAAAGTAATTAATATTATTGATTACAAATGTACCTTATTCTAAATAGCGTAAAACACCCGGTAGTCCGCCCTGCTCCAGTGCTCAGCCTTTACAGATCATTGTGGAGAATAGAGGATGGGTACTGGGTGAGAAGTGCCACTGTTGCTTTTTTTAGCGCCTATAATAAACATCCTAATAGAAGATGTAGTGACCAAAAGTGAGAAATGTGTGCTTAGATGGTTTGGGCACGTAGAGAGAAAGAATGAAAGGCGACTGACTAAAAGGTTTTATGAGTCAAGATGGAATGGGATACTTGGAAGAGGAAAAAGAAGGCATCCGTTCCTGGACTAAATCCAGGACGTTTTAAATAACGGCCAGGTCAAGAGTACTCTAAACCGACGAACTTGTACAAAAGGTTTGATGAGAATGGAAGAAGCGAAGGAGATATGCAAGGCTCTGGCAACTGGAAGGACTTGGTCTCTACCCCTATGGGAATGAAGCGTGATGCGTGATGATGTATTGTTTTATTCAATGTTTAATATTTATAATAACTACGATTCAAATTTTGATACACAGTAAGGCTGACTATTGGATGTTTTACCCTACTACCACTGTTTTGATTTCTGGGAAATGCCTTAAATTAAGGAGTGCAAGGATTATACGAAAGGGCACTCACCAGTATTCGTCCGGTGGTGGTCTGGCCGGAGATGAGCTCGCCGGCCCAGTCCTTGGCCTCGGTCATGAAGGTGCCCTCGAACTCCTGTTTGCCCTGGCGCGCCGCTTTCTGCTCCTTCTGCTTGGGGTCGTTCGGCGACAGCTCGGGCTCGCGGCGGCAGCACACGAAGGCGCACGCGCGCCACACCAGCACCACCATGAGCCCCGCCATGAAGGTGAAGATCGACGACAGCAGGAAGCACCACCATTTTCGGACACTGAGGCAGTCCGGGTCTTCATTGTTCGGCGCGGTTGTCGCCTCTTCCTCAGACGAAGCCATTCCCCGAGGGCGCGAGGCATCCAGACAAGCGCGCCATGCACGTGCAGTGACGCGCGCGCTCGCCCGCCGGCCCGCGCGCGACTGAGCGTCGAGCTGCGAGGCCGCTCGCCGAGTGGGCGCCGCGCCGCTCGATGCTGACGCCGCGCGATCGATCCGCGCCTGCGCGCCCGCTACCGGCCGCTCATGCCGGCCCACAGCCCGCGACCTTCTCTTCTGCGCTCTTCTGGCCCCAACCCGCCACCGCCCCCGAACGGACCCCGCCTAGCCTCGTATGCCACGGCTGTCTCCTTCTCCGACCTCACCTTACCGAACCCCTTCCCGCTTTCTAAAACCACAAGACAGTACTCTCCAAATAAACTCCACCTGCCTCGGTTAATCGAATTTTAAAATAATATTTCACAAGGTTTCCTCTTCGCTACGCGCCCGTTATGAGATGTTTCCGTGTCGAACCGTCAACGGACATTTCGCTGTCGCAGATTCGTACGGGATACGTCTGCGACGGTTTTTTGTTGTCGTAACACTGATTCGATTGCACAGACTTCGGGGCGCTGCGCGTTTGTTGCTATACTCAGTTCAGTGTTGCAGTTCGAAAATAACAATCCCCGTGTTGTCGTCTCTACTCGATATTTTGTAGGGAATGCGGAGGTTTCGGTGAGGTCAATGTTTTCAGCTATGCGTGAGACTACGTCGCCCTCTGCGTGCGTCACTGCGCGCTACGAAACTCGTAGACGTCTACAGATTACAGAACGACTACAATGGGAGTGTTCATTGCGAACTTTGACAATATCACTAGCTTTCTTTCTCAATCGTTCGCAATCTGCGTTATAAAAGTTTCACAACGTCTGTTCACAACTTTCCATATTTTGTTCTTAACCTTACTATGTCTTACTTTAGTTTAATAACACACTATGTCATTTCTCTACCCATAGTTATTAAACGAAACTATATTTTCATAATAAAAATCAGTTTATTATGTTAACATTAACTTCTCTTTACATAAATTATATATTTTATCGAACATCATCCCATTATTGTCTTTACAATTTTTGACTCTTTTTATATTGTGTTGAAATCTAATGCACATAAAATCTTTATATATAAGGAAACCCAACTATTTTTTGTTCAAAAAGTACACTTTGCAAGTATTTCCTAGGTCAAAAAAAAGAAGATGAAACAATAAATACTTTGTTTTCTTTTAAAAGCATAATTTGTATTTGGTAAATGTGGATGTTCCTTTAATAATGTAGTCACATCACAACAACTTTCATTTTGCATATTATATATGACTGTTAAGACAGCAAATAATGTTTTTATAGAAAGTTGCGACTTCTCATTGCTCCAATAATCATTCTCTAGTGAAAATACCTTTTCAACAGCAGCATTAATGCCTGGACATCATAAGATTTCTATTAAAACTTTTAAATTTTCATGTGGGATATGTTCTACTCTAAAATTTTGTCAAGTTTATAAATTGAATGAAAATAATCTTACAATGGTTTATATGCTTCGAATTTCACATTTCAAAATACTTTCACAATTGACCTCTGTAAAGGTCAAAGCGTCCATCTAATATCGACAGTATTGAAAATACACTCTTACTAAATCTCGTGTCATAGGTCATTATAATACTACTTATTTCTCTTTCTATCATGGTTTCGAAATGAATTTGTTTAAAAAAAAAAACACTAGCTGCGACAAATCTGTGCCATGTGATTAGGCAGTTATATTTTTGTAATATTCTTTCTCTTTCTTTTCTCTCCGAGTACTGGAAAGTTGGAAATCAGACAAGAAAACCTATCTTTAACTAATTAATACAAAATAATTTAATGTATCTTTAGAAGTATAGGAAGCTCGTTGATAAATGTTATCAGCACCCCACGGTTTTAACATTTTTGATTGCTTCGTTGGTATCATTAGATTATTATTTAAAACAAAATATACATTTTTTGACAGTCATGATGGTCTAGTGGTAATACACGTGGGCAGATCATAAAAAAAAATAAAGGCAAGAGAGATTTAATAAATCATTTATTTTTTAATTATATTATCTAAATTTACATTTTCACATTCTTAATATATAAACAAAACATTCATACACGAATAGTACGGTAAATGGAAGTAGAGCATTAGGTATGCAGATTTCCTCATGACGTGGGTGTGTTGAAGAATTTAACAATTGGAACAAAAAGTAATGCTATACAAACGAAATTAATAAAATACTCCAGACTAGAACAAACTTCTCCGTAATTATTTATCATTAAACTTAAAGAAAACTAACTGTACATATATTGCAACATCAAAAATCTAATTAGATTCAAACTTGTAGCAGATGATAATAGATGTTAATATAATTTCATCAAATATTTATTTATATTGCTAAATTTCTACAGCGCCATCTATTGTAAGCTCACATAAAATGTTTAAAAACTTCTTTACTTTAAGAAGGCAGATCTAGATAGCACAGATAGTAACAATTTCCGTTTATAAACAGTTTTTTAATCCTTTTTAGGTACAACATCACCAATCCACTTCAAATATGGTGGGTTCCCATTTTTGATGGGCATCGAAATGACTTCACAAACCTCATATGGATGCAAAGAGCGAACAAACTCTGTCACTTTATCAATGTGGGATGTGCGGGTCTTTATCATCAGCAAAACCTGGAAAAATATTTAAAAACAAGTTTAAAACTAAAAAACATAGTATATTCATTCATTTAACTAAAACAAAGATTTGGTAGTTATAGCATTTGACACACCAAGCCAACCAAAGAGATCGGTGTTCCGATATCATGCAGTGTAAGCGCCAAAACAAGTAATATACCGCTTACCAAATTAGCTTCCTTCCATCTTAGACTGTATCATAACTCACCATCAAGTGCGATCACAGTCAAGTGCTAAACTAAAATCAGCAAAAGTAAAATTTATGCACTGTACATCAGGTTTAAAGATGATTATGTTTACAAAATGATACAAATTGTATCCTTGACTTAAATTCTTGATTCCTATACCAAAAAGTAAAACTGGTGATCACTCTAGTCTCAAAAATTACAGACCGATTTCTCTTGGAACTATATTAGGTAAAATATTGGAAAGACTAATACACCCCAGTTTAAAGGATAATATGCAGTTAGAGGAAGCGCAGTTTGGTTTTCGTCCTGGTCTCTCAACAGATTTAGCCATTTTTAGCCTGAAATCAACAGTAGACTATTATGTCAAAAGAGATACATCAGTGTACGCGTGCTTCTTGGACTTAAGCCGTGCTTTCGATCTTGTAAATTATGATTTACTTTGGAAGAAGTTATACTCCACAAAGACACCTAAAAGGACGATAAATCTGTTGAAATACTGGTATGAAAATCAGGTAAACAGTGTAAGATGGGATGACGCGACTTCCGACGAGTATAAACTAGAGTGTGGAGTCAGGCAGGGTGGATTGACTTCCCCAGACCTTTTCAACCTCTATGTAAATGATTTGATCGGGGAATTGAGGAATTCTAAGTCTGGATGTCACATAGGGACCACTTGCTTGAATAATTTAAGCTATGCGGATGATATGGTCCTTCTTAGCCCCTCGGTTAAAGGCCTCCGCAAACTGATAGGAATCTGTGAACGTTATGCAGCGTCGCATGGTCTAAAATACAACATCAAGAAAACTGTAACGATGGTTTTCCGCTCAGGCAGAGGTCCGGAAATCATTCCAGTAGTTTACCTTGACGATTATGTATTAAAAAGGGTTGAGCAGTTCAAATATCTAGGGCACATATTAACTGAAAATTTTATGGATGACAATGACATCGAAAGAGAACGCCGTGCTCTGGCTGTAAGGTGCAACATGATTGCACGCCGTTTTGGAAAATGTACCGACAGTGTCAAAGTAACATTATTTCGGGCGTATTGCCTATGCTTTTACACTTGTCAGCTTTGGACAAAATTTTCCAAACGTGCAGTTAATAACATCAGGGTGCAATATAATAATGCGTATCGTATTCTGATGAGATTACATCGATCATGTAGTGCATCTGCCATGTTTGCTGATGCCAGAATACCAGATTTTTATGCAATCATAAGATCGCGCATTGGAAGATTCTGGAACAGAATACGAACCTCCGACAACATAATTATTAAGACGTTGACAGAAAATTTTGATTGCTCAATTTTTAAGTTTTGGCATTCCGTGCACCACAGTCCAAATAATTAGATTTAGTTTCCAATTATAATTATTATTATTAATTTTGAATTATCTTACTTTATTTTATTTTACTTTGTATTTTATTTTATTTTTATTAATATTTTAGTTATTTAAATTACTTAAATTTCTTGTAATAATTTATTTCATTTAACTGTGACTGTATCGTGTGTGACTGTAATGGGTATTTACCTGAGAAATAAAGATTATTATTATTATTATTATTATTATTAAAGTAATTTAATCTTGCAAAAAATAACACAAATTTGCAATAACAGTAACTGATAATTTAAATAAGGTAAAATATCTGTTATTTTAAAATGTGGTTTCATTCAATGAGTTAAAGTTAAAATTAATTTTAAATAATTTGCATCAAATTATTAACCTTCCTTCTTTAATCTGGTGTTAAAAATTTAAGAAATAATTCAGTGATTTTATCTGTTAACAATTCAAATTTATTTATAGAGATGTCTATGATAATATGAGTCACTGGCTCCTACACTAGATTTAATAGTGTCTCAGGAACCAATGCTGTCTCGAAGTATGGCTGTATAAAAACATAAAGAACAAATGTTGTTTAAGGAATAAGCAAACCCTCTCTTCTATGAGTAAGGAGGCCTGTGCCCAGCAGGGAGATGTTAATAGCCTGCTTCTTTAAACAAATAGAGTAGTATAATTTAAAGAAAAAAGATCTAAACTGTAATATTAGGTAAGTATATTTGTCCAAAAGTCAATTGATGCTTGTCCAAATGGGAATGTGTGTGTATTTGAGCATATGGGTGTGTGTGTGTGTGTGTGTGATGTATCAAAAGTATTTATTTCATTCGTATATAGAAAACTGTGAGGTCTCCCAAAACTACTTTTCAGCTTGATTTGAAAAGTAGTTCTTTATAAACTTTTTGCAACTCACTGAAAATGAGTTTCCCGATAATACCACAGATGTATGCACTAATACTCTCTATTCCTACACTCTCATAATGCTATGGAATAGCAAATCAACATGACCGGAGAGATAAGGTGCATGACCACTGGCATAACATGGGAGTGGAGCCAACTTCCCAACTCCAGATCAATACTGAGAATTCGAACCCAGAACCTCGTGTCTGTAGTCAAACTATCTGACCACTAGAGCAATAAGGCAGTCTACATATATAACTACAGTAGGAATAATTACAGAGAACATATTATTGCCAATACTGTATTATTATGTTTTTTTATTTATTTTGATCAATCACAGAATGTCACTTGTAAGACAAAATGAAACTTCAACACCAAAAAAAAACCTAGAAAGAAAGTAAACCTTCAGTAGATCACCAAGATGTCTAGATTACAGGTGACACTGGATATTTTTTATAAAGTTGTGTCATATAACAAAGAGGATTGTGTGCTGTTTTCCTTATTCGACAAAATTGGGACACAAAAAGCATCTAAAATTATGCTGCTATTATTTCTTACTATTATATATGTTATCTAGGAGAGTAGTATCAATGTGGTTGTGAATAATTATAAAGAATTGTCAGTCATGTTTTATTAAATATTGAATTAAAATACAGCAACACATTGACTATAACTCTCTCTGGCTTAGAGAGATTTTAGTTGACTTAGCCCATACAATGGTACATAGCCAAATGTGATGCATGTTACCTTCAATTACACAAAATCAAGGTTATATTAAAAATTACCTCTCTATCTTCATTTATTTCATTTTTCCACTCATATATAGATGTCACTTCCGGTATGAGGTTAACACAAGCAGCCAGTTGGTTTTTAACTAAACCATGCCCTATTGTTTTGGCCACATCTTTGTTTGGTGCAGTCACATATGCTACAGAATACTTATCTGAAATGAAGAAAAAATTTTTTGTGAAACTATGATTGTAAATTAATCCTTCAAAATTAACATACAATAATTATGTTCTAGCCGTTTATATTTTATAATACACAAGTTCTCATTTTAAATTATTTTATCTTAATTATATGCTGGTAGATAAAGCCCAGTAAATATTATAACTATTGTGTCAAGATAAAACAATCAATCCATCAATATAAAACTCTAGAATTCACTACCTCATATATTTAAATATGATGCTGGATATGACACTTTCAAAAAGACTAAAGAAGTCATTTTTTACTATTTTCTTTTCTTTTTCATACTCATCTTTACAATTTGTTATGGTTCTATTTATATCAATTCTAAATAAGCCCATTACCATCCCACTGCTAGGAACAGGTCTTCTCAATCATAAGAGAAAAAGTTTTAATAGCATAGACCCATTACGCTACTCCACTGCAGCATAGTACATAAATGCACTAACTATTCCTACATTCTCAAAGTCTGATTTGATTGCAATCCAACACTACTGAAGAGAAATCAGGCATAGAATCAACAGCTTTGTCTGTTCTCAGAGGCAGGGGGTGAAGCACAATACAGGTAAATATTGGGAAAACCTTTATAGATAATTCAATATTGATTATATAATTCGCCCAAACGGGGACCTGAACCCAGGACCATATATCTGTATCCAAACATGTTGACCAAAAAACCAATAAGGCAATGCATTTATATATGCATGTGTGTATATATGTGCACACAATATATCTTTAGCTTCTAAGTTTATAAATTCTTAGCATTTTTATATCCCTGCACCTACATAAAATGGCTTATAAAATTTTTCCACTTTTTGGTGTTACTGGAAGTTATATCCTATGTATATTAATTTTAATTTATTTTTATCAAGACTACTTCTTTGATGCATACATAAATGAAGATAGTTGTTAAGCAATTCTTAAAAGAACACTATTAATAATAAGAAGCTATATAATCTTTTCTACAGTGTACTCTGTAATAATAAATTCAATGAAAGTATAGACGGTAATAATATCAAATATTTTTTTGTTTGTTAAAGAGGTTACCTCTCTTTAACGGCTAGACCGTTTTGGACGAGACATGTTATAGGGTTACTTTGGCTACTTTTATTTTAGAAATGAAATAGATTTGCGGTAGAAAATTAAAATTAATGAAATACCACCGCGCGCAGCCTACTCGCATGAGCCACATATTGTACTTCATGAGCCACATTGAAATTTACGGAGGCCAAGTTGTAGGATCAACTAATTAGTAATAAATATTGATAATATATTTACCGGCATCATCAATTCCCGATGACATGTTTGCTTGCGCTAATATTAAACTAGGGCGTAAAATCGAGAAGTATAAGGTTAAAAAGTGTTTTTTATTTAAACCTAAGAGCATCTTATACTTGTGCAATTTTTAAATCCAATAATTAGACGAGATTAAATTTTCTTCAACGTCAATATGAAAAATGGCATAGGTAATTTGGTAGTTTTTATCTATAGAGTAGAGCATAGAATGTAGATAGTACCATAGATAATACCTATGTACTGGTTAGAGTAGAGTGACGAATGCAGCTTACGCTTAGTGTTAGGCAGGAGTTAGGACATACATGAAATTGTACACATGTTCCACACAAAACGTCAAAATATAAGAGTACCTCAAACTTATATTTTGTACTACTTCAAATTTTTTGTCCTGGTATTCTGCTTCAGTAATCTATACTAAATAGATATAGCCTTAAGAATCACGAAGCTGAATGGGCAATGGGCGGGGCACATAGTCCGACGAACCGATGGACGTTGGCGTTGGAAGGTGCTGGAATGACGACCCCCCACATGGTCGACCGACGACATAAGGAGGGTCGCCGGTAGCCGTTGGAGCCAGGCCGCAGGCAGCACAAGATTGGGCACAGTGGGCATCATTAGCTGAGACCTATGTCCGGCAATGGACGTCCATCGGTTCAAGAGAGTACACTTGTGTACCATGCTGCCAATCCGCAGTGAAGCAGAGTTGTGAGTGTATGCTCCAAAAAACCTTACTCCTTTGAGTGAGGAGACCTTTACCCAGCAGTAGGTCGTTAATAAGCTGCTTACCTCTTTAAACGACTTCAAAAAAAGGAGGAGATTATCAATTGGTCTGTATTTTTTTATGTTTGTTACCTCATAACTTTTGACTAGGTGAAGCGATCTTCATGATTTTTTTTTATATGAAAGGTGGTACTTGTCATAAGGTCCCATTTTTAAAAATCCAGTTCTGATGATGGCTTCTACGAGAAAATCGGATAAGTCTTAAATTTGCATTAAGCATGTGCTCGACAAATGGACGAATAACTCAAGATCATTCCAAGAGATTTCGACGATTCTTTTTTTATTGGAAAAGATTTAAGGGTTCAAGGGTTGTTTGATAGGTTAGGTTATAATGTTTGGTTAGGTTGTGATCATGGAATTCGTGACAAAGTAACGAAACTCTTTAATTCTTAGGAGCAAATTAACGATACTCGGCAGTTTTTAGTCAAGTGATTGTCGTAGTTAAATATGATGATCAATGGAACTCCTCGACGGCTTCCAGTAAAGGTGCGAGTTTTGGCAGAATATATAACTGTCTGTAATCAAATAGCAATGAGGTTACGTTTGTTACTGCATTGCAATATTTAGAAGGTGTACTATATATAAAGCGCTGGTAACGGGGGGGGGGGGGGGGGGATTTGCTTATTTCGGTGTCAGCCAAGGTACCTACATATACAAGTAATAGGTGTGAGCGGGACACGCGGGACACGCCTATCTTTGCCGACGCCGAGGCGGTTCTTTTATTGGTTGGCGCTATTGTTGAAACGAATGATGTGATCAATGAAACTACATAAATCCAAATTTCTTTTTTAATGTGTTAGTTAAAGTTAAAACTTTATTGTACTTTTATTAGGAACGATATGCAGTACAAATGCAACAGCTAGGTACTTGGATGAGCGTTTCAACATTTTTCCCATTATCAATGGTGTACATTGGCCTGAGTATAAATTTCTGCTCACACAATCCATGATATCCATTTTGAAAAAAGGCTAATTGTGAACAGGACTTCTCACTAGTTCTGAAATATTTAAGCAAATGCTCCATTGAACACATTAGCATGCACTATTTGTATTTACTGTAACATTTTTTTATTATAAAGACAAGTAAAATAAAATAAATGTTAAATGCAATTCCTTCATCACTTAGCACGAACGCGTACATTGATTAACTGTTATAGTTTTTACAAGAACATTCAATAGATCAGGGAAATGGCGTATACTTACTAGGAGAGCTGACCCCGACTGACATGGGATGAAAGCAAGGATATAGAGATAAATTCAATAGATCCGGGATCGGCAACTTTTTCTTATAGAAGGGTTACAAATATTATGAGGACTTTGGTGCAATATTGGTGCCGGCCACAAATTTTATTAGGATATTCGTGCTGGCCATGAATGTCATGAGGATATTATCGCGGGCCACAAATTTTATTGAGATCTTGGTGCCGGTCACATATTTTATTAGGGTATTGGTGCCGGCCACATATTCAATAAGGATATCGGTGCCGGCCACATATTTTATTAAGACATTGGTGCCGGCTACAAATTTTATTAGGATATTGGTGCCGACTATAAATTTTATTAGGATATTGGTGCCGACCACTTATTTAATAGGATATTGGTGCTGGCCACGAATGTTATGAGGATATTATCGCGAGCCACAAACTGTATTAGGATATTGAGGCCGGCCACAAATTTTATTAAGATATTGGTGCCAGCCACAAATTTTATTAAGATATTGGTGCTGGCCACGAATGTTATGAAGATATTATCGCGGGCCACAAACTGTATTAGGATATTGTTGCCGGCCACAAATTTTATTAAGACATTGGTGCCGGCCACAAATGTCATAAGAATTGGTACGGGCCACATTTCATCTAACAAACATTATTCTTTTAAATGAAACTCATTCGTATTCCTGCGGGCCTCTAATTTCCGACCCCTGTAATAAATGGTGCTGAGTACTTCTCGGATATTTAAGGATTGCAAATATGTAGTGGAGCAGCATCGTGGGTCCAAACTATAATATATTTGTAGAAAGGATTAACAGGGTTACCTTTTTGAATAAAATATAATTAATACTTACTTGCATATTTCGACACGATATTTTTGCACTGGGGCTTGTTCGGGATTAATAACGATGTGCCATTTATTGTGTTGATCTTGCCCAGCACGAGGAGCAAACACCTGAATTAATTATCAATATTTAAATGATTTTATATGCAATACTACCTAAATACATCTGAAATTATAAGTTTCCGTGGAAATTTCAGGATAAAAAGCGGCCGTGGATAATATAGTATCATTTTATATATTATCGTATATATTTTTCGCGGTTTTCATCCTTGACGAAAAAGATCAGCGCATCTGGCAACTTCCAACGCTGCCTTTTATTAATATAACTAAACAATGTATTTTGAGATGTTCCAAACTAAGCCAAATCAGTCCAGTCGTTCTCGATTTATAGCGAGACGAAAGGCATATGATTTTTGTATGTGTAGATAACGTTGGAGAAACATTTTAGAGGCGAATTTTTAGTTCGTTTTTATATTTATAATGTCTGTATAATAAAATACATTGAAAAACTACAGACAGTATTGAGATTTACTTTTAAATGTAATAATATATGGCCTTAATTTGTTTTATTACCAGGTCGAAGTATGTGAAAATTAATAATCAAATTCCTCATTGGTCTAGTGGTTAGTTTGTTCGTCTATATGCTGTCCTGATCCCGAGTCCCGGGTCTGGCAAATTAATAAATCGACATTGAGTTTTCAGTTAAGATTTTCTCAATATTGACTTAATTTTATCCGAAGAGTACGTTAAGCCGTCGTTCCTGCTCCAGATCTCTCTCTGGTCGTGTCGGATAGCCGTCACATAGGACTATGAGAGTGAATCTATCCTATCCTATGAGTGAGGAACCAGCAATGGGACGTTATTAGGCTGCTACTTGCCTTCCCATAAATAAAGTTGAATATTAATGTCTATCGATAAATTCAAGATCGATATTTTTATTTAAATGATGAATCACAGCTTTAGGTTCTAAGTGAAAATATACTTACCTTCTGGTCAGTCTCGCAGAGTTCTACTTTTTCGTGTTCGTTTTTCCTGCGCGACCCATGTGGTAAGACATCGTTGTTAAACCTGACGCCTTTGCCCTGGAGCTAAAATTTAATTTATATTGATATAAATGGATGTAATGTGACATTCATGTTCTTTTACTTTGATTTATGGCTCTTTATACTGCTTTATATTAATAGCAGTAATTCTGCCAATGTCGGCGTAGTGGAGAAGACAGCATGAATGAGGTTATATCAATTGATTATTACTTCGAAGTAGAAGTGACTTTTCGAAGAGATTGTTCAATTGCCATATTATACATGCAAGACAAACACATCAACGCTACAAACAAAACAAAACAAACATTAGAATAGACTACAGACATTATCAAGTTAATTGTTAGTGATACGAGTATATACCCATATACCATAGTATTTAGGTTATTTTGATCAGTCTTAACCAACAAACTAAAATACCTGTCTTACATATTTAAATTATACCTTTTAATATATTTACATAATAATTTAATGATCGTGTGATTGGCGTGCGAGAGGAGCGTCTGAAAATTTATTGGGTGTGGGATATTTTTTGGCAAGATTTCATATAACGATATAGGATATTTATTACAATTAAAAAAGATGTGGTCTGTAATGCCTTCCTCCATCCCACAATCACAAAGGGAGTGGTCCCTCACCCTCAACTTAGCCAAGTGCACAGGTGTACATGAATGCCCTAGTCATAGGCGACATATAGTGGAAGTGATCTGCTCGTATACTCGTACGTTACGATAATAGAAAAACCATGGCTTAATCCAACAGTTAGTCCCAAACTAACTGTTGGATTGATTTATAATATTCGCGGACCACTGATTATTCTGTGTCTTATGAAGATTTACATGGGCAAGGCACACTAAATCTCTAGACTAATTTATGTATTATGTCATTGTGCCAGATCTAAAAGCTTCTTTTGCCCACATGTCGGCGCTTTCATTTCCTGCTATGGCACAATGGCTTGGGATTCAAGCCAGAACTATCTCTAAACCTTGGCTAAAACAGTAATGTAGGTTCTCTTTTATTTTTAAAATCACTGGAGAGTTCTGGTATTTTGCTTTAAAGATACTTCTGGTCAGAGCTTCTAGGCAACTTCTACAGTCAGAAAAGTTAATAACTTTCCTAAGGTTATGTGATTTAATATATGATATAGCTTCCAAGATTGCAACTGCTTCTCCAGTAAAAACTGATGTCTGAGGCGGACATTTTAAATTTAAAACTAATTTATACTTTGGCATCCCCATTTGCATCAAACTTAGAGGCATCCGTATATACATGGGGCCATTCCTGCCAATTTTCTGATAGTATTTCTTGAAATTTACTATTAGATGGACTTTTGTTATACCAGTATCTTTCATGAGAAACCTTAACTTTGACAGATTCTAAGAGGGGTATCAGATGGTGTTCTTTTAATTGTATAATCCTACCAATGTACCTATCTGCCAAATATTGTCTGCGCAGGTCTAAGGGAGGATCTACGCATTCCGCTTGAAGAGCAATTTTGGGTGAAGACCTCATAGCTCCCGTGATAGTTCGTAGTCATTTGGCTTGAATTAAATTAAGTTTTTCTAGGCCGCTCTTGTTGCAGGGTTCAAATATGAACGTTCCATAATCAAAATGGCTTCGTATTAAAAGCATTGAACAGCAATTTTTGGCAATATGGATGACAACCCCACCAAACCACGGACAGAGACCTGAGGATGTTAACACCCTTTTCACATTTCTGAGCGATATAATGAAAGTGAGCTGTACCAGATAGTTTTGGGTCGAGAATAACCCCTAAAAATTTTGTTTCTGTCACCATTATTTTTGTCCACATGGTTAATAATCTGTTTTTAATATAAATGAAAGAATATTGACAAAAATATGTATATGTATAGCTTCATAGAAAATAAATTACTTAAAAAAAACATCAATGAAACACAATTAGCTGACGCTCGGGTTAACGAACGCACACGGCTGACACCGGTGCGCGTGTAAGACTAACTACTAAATTGAGAAAAGGTGCGTTTACCCGTGCGTTGTAGGGAGGGGCGGCGGTTTTTCGCACTTTCCGCATTCGTTGACCCGAGCGTAAGCAGATTGTGCGTCAATGTTGATTTTTTAGTAATGTATTTTTTCATGAAACTTTCGTTTCATTTATCTGTACTAGATTTTTTTAAATCAGGGTCGATTTTTTTCTGTCCCAACATCAGGGGTGCCATTAGTACTATCGTCTGTCTTCGTTTTCGGTAGCGGTCTCCTAACACCTTGTATAAGAACAGCATAACTTCATACACATAAACGATTTAGTACAATAGATTTCTAAACTTCATCGCATTTACATAGAGACAGATAAAACTCTTACTAACTTAAAAATTGGCTAGGATTTTACTTCCTACATTCGTGGCTTCTTGGTTCTAAAATAAAATTAAACTTACATATACAGAAATAAACTTACTTCCTTCACTAACTTCTGGGCTAGAGCATCGGGATATCCCGGTATGTTTTCGCAAATTCCAATTTTTTTACAACTTGCCGGAATATTTGGGTCTGCTGCTCTCCTATTGTTATTATCTGAAAAATATAAGTTATTTCATATTAGACGTAAATATGAAACAAACTGCCTCATTAGTACTGCAGTACCCGTTAGTACTACAGATATGAGGTCCTGGGTTCGAGTCAATTTAATATTGAGTTTTATTCAATTTTCTCAGATGAAGTTGAGAAGTAATCGATGTTCTAAACCTCGTAGAGGACATTAAGCCGTCGGTCTTGCGCCTGACCTTTCTTCGATCTCGTGTCGGATTGCAGTCACATCAGACTATGATAAGGAAGTAATAGAGAGTGCACTCGTGTACTATGTCTGCCAAGCCGCAGTGGAGCAGCGTGGTGAGTCTATACTCTAAAAGCCTCTCTCATATGAGTGAGGAAGCCTGAGCCCAGCAATGGGTCGTTAGTGGGCTTCTACTTACTTTACTTTATACGACAAAAGCTAAAATCAATCAGCTTTACCGGAATTGTTATGTCTTTAAAGAAAAGATCGGCAAACAGCCGTGTAAGAAAACGACGGCATAACTAACATTGGTCAGATAATGCAAAATATTTTAATCTAAAAAAATAATGTTTATTAGATGAATTGTGGCCCGCATCAATATCCTCATAACATTTGAGACCCGCACTAAAATACTAATAACAGTTCGTGGCCCGCGCCATTGTCCACATAACATTTATGTATGAATGTATGTCGTGTATTTATTATTCTCACCACCTACCTTTAAACTCTTTAACTAAGTCTCCTTCCTTAAGGTTGTTTGGAAGAAATCGCTTTAAAGCGATAAGACCGCCTTTTGTCCGTCACTAATTTACATAGTTAAAATCTCCATCCTAATGTATAATTACTTTGTGTGGTGTAAAATAAAATATAAATAAATAAATAACATTTGTGGCCCGCACTAAAATATTGGAAACATTCGTGGTCCGCGCCAATGTCCTCATAACATTTGTGGCCCGCACTAATATACTTATAACATTTGTGGCCCGCGCGAATGACCACAAAAATAAAATAGCTTATCTAATGAACGAGGGATTTGCTTCTTTTATTTAAATAGGCGTTTTTGAACACTTAATATTGTTTCATATTAGAAGGAATAAAACAATGATATGGTTGGGTTGCTTTTTCTTTCTGCAGAAAGCATTGAACCTCGTTGAAGGAAGTCAAGAAAGACGTTTAAACATGTCGTATAAGGTACCCCACGCTTTTAGAGTAGTGACATTAAATATTTTCGTCCAGAAATTTTATTCTTATGCTAAGAATTATTTTCTATTTTTACCCAACTTCAAAAAAAGGAGGAGGTTATCAATTCGTCTGTATTTTGTTTATTATGTATGTTACCTCATATCTCCCGACTGGTTGGACCGATCTTGATGATTTTTTTTTAAATGAAAGCTGATGCTCGTCATATGGTCATAGGATTAAAATCCAGTTCTGATGATGGCATCCATGAGAAAACCGGATAAGTGTTAAATTTGCATTAAGCATGTGCGCGACAAATGGACGAATAACTCAAGATCACGCCAACCGATTTCGATGATGCTTTCTTTGTTAGAAAGGGTTGTTTTGTGATAGTTTGGTTAAGTTCTGATGATGGTTTCCATGAAAAAGTGAGGGAACTCTTAAATTATCAGGAGCAAATGAACGATACTCGACAGAATCTTCTATATGCTATCCAGATAATTGAGTTGCCTACCGTAACTTCGGTATGGTCAAGTGCTAGCCGTAGTTAAATATGAAGATCAATGGATCTTCTCAACGGCTTACAGTAAGGGTGCGGTTTAAGGCAGAAAATATAAGTGTCTATAATCAAATAGCAATGAGTTAACGTTTGTTGCTGCATTGCAACGCGTTTACTTCAGATTCAATAAAAATCATAAAATAAATAAAAATTTTAACAAAAAAGAACCGCCTCCAAATCAGACTTACAAATATATTAATATGCTCTAAAAAGTAACAAATAATTGCGTATTCTTTTATAGTGTTCTTCGTATTCTTATATTCGGAGTCGGCGTCAGCCAAGGTGGATATTCCTCGCGTATCCACTTGGCAGAACGAGGGAGCTGAGACGGTCCTTTTTTTTGTTAAAATGTTTATTTATTCATTAGAAATTTAAAAGCGTGTTTCTTAGTTTAGAAAAGACATTTGCTAGATGTAATTTCAGGTACATCTCTCATGTATATTTCGTTGGTGATCGAAAATAAATACTTACCACGATCTTCTCGCCGTGTTACCTCGTTCGCGCACATTACACCTGTAGTAACTCCAAATAAAAAAAGCAGATCAATAAAGAACTTCATTATGAGACCTATGTGTATATATTTAACTCGCGTTTGCTGTATTGAATAAATTTATACTCTTATTCAATGTATGAAATCTTCTGTGTGAAAATCAATTTTCATGTTGTTAAATGATATATAATATTGGAATTATATTATACTAGAGATCTGTCCCGGCTTCGCATGAGTGTACGTTAATAAATCTTATCGCTAGTTTCTATTAAGAAAGTCGGATCAACAAAAACAAAGCAGTTTCGGGTCTGTAGACAAGATGATATTCTAAGTACGCTAACGCCAGTAGAACGCTTAAAAATGTATGGGTATGACGTATCATATTGAAACGTCACGTGATCACAAGAATGTAGTGTTATTGTTGGGGAGAGATTCAAGGATCACACAAATCACTCCAGGTTCAGTGGACTGTATGGGTACTTATTATTTTGGGCTTCGATCTGCGGTTCTTGCGAATTCGGATCTTCGGTTCTTAAACGTTATTTTCTCTCCGAGTCGACAGGCTCTGTGTTTCAGTTGTATACAATACGCCCTTAGTCCCGGGGTCTACTCCATTCGGGAGTCTAAAGAGAATGTATCCGTTCAAACTATGGGAGTGCCTTTTTATGCAACTCTCTCACACGGCACACATCCGGCTGTGACGAAGGAGAGATAAGGAGATCGCAGGTACTGCGGTAGGGGCGGGAGGGGTATAGCCGGCGGTCAACCAATCAGAATTAGTCTGGCGGCGACGTGCTAGGCTCGTTGCTCCCGTCCACAACAGTTATCGTACTTAGAATGTAATCTTGACTAGGGTGGCAGGTGAGCAATTGTAAAATAGTTAAATTGTTTATCAATCGTAACTTTAAAAGGTGATGTATAATTTTTTTTATCGCTGGGAAATGCGTTTACGTATTCCGACTGTAGGCTCGGCAGTATGGGAGTCCACGAGGGTGGAGAACTTGCAATGTTCACTAAAACACAGCGGGCGCATCGTCAGAGGTTCGTTAAGGAATTCCTCTCTGACCCCCGATTATAGCCGGCTCACAGATTCTCTACAGGGGAAGGAGTTGTATGAATGTCTCCTGTTTCCTACACCTCTCCGTCTGGGCTGGAGTGTTTCGGCGACGTTCACCCTCTATCTTTGCCGTGCCTCCTTTAATGAGATGACAGTCTCACTAAAGGAGGCAACCGCTCTCCAAGCCTGTTCCCTGATGAGTATTGTATCTATAAAACTTGCCACAAGAGGTGTATGCCTATGAGCGATGTAGTATTATAACGCTGAGGTTCCAACGCGAAACATTCTGCTGCTGGTTGAGTACTTGAGGTCGACCTTCCGTCTGCCCGCTATTGGGGACTGGAGGTCGAACTTCCACCTTTGGGTCAAGGCTATGTTACTTAAAACCCTCACCCTCCTTACCTCGTTAGCATCAGGTAATTTCCTCTGATTCTCGGGGCTCTTGCGCACTGGCCAGCAGCCATGAAACACTGGACGTCGTTTATACATCACTTTTTAATGTTTGTATCAATGAAATTGACTTCAAACCGCTCTCCTGAACGGTTGCTTCGTAGATTCTACTCGAAATGGAGACCAGCGATATTTTCTCTACATATTGTATTTTATCTCTCTTAGAATCAATGAGGTGAATGAGTCGGTTATGTGGATTATTTTAAACGTAATGTAATATTTAAATATATAAGGTAGTTCAAATATACTCGAATACATACTCGTATAATAGGGAGCTATAATAAGATAGCACGTGGCTTTTAAAACAAAATTTTAATTTGACCCTGGACAGCAAATATGTAGTAACTAGCAAAATGTTGTTTTATCAAAACTCTAGGATAATGGCAATAAATAATAAATACGGAAATTATAACTTCTTATGCTTTATAAAAAGGTTTTCAGTTCTGATAAACAATTCAAACGGGTTACTATTGTATGTGTTTGGTTTGGTAACGTTAAATTATACAGTTTTAACAAAGAATTTTCATCTGTGTATCACAGAATCGTTAAAAAAGAAATGCATGTTGTATATTTAGTAACTGTTTTCTTATAAAAGAATAGAAGATGGTTTTTTATTGTTTCTGTCTGTCTATCCATTATTTACACAAAGTAATCTCGTTTATTTCAAGGACAATTTCATGTTTAATTTCATGCAAAATTTTGATAGCATTAGCGTATTTAATTGTATTTGAATTATCAGTTTCAGTTTCAGATTATCAGTTTCATTCTTAGTAATTCAACCATTAAACACTTTTTAATACGCTTATATTACTTCAAAAGGGGAATTGAAGTTTTGAAATGAATTTTTAAGTACTTTAAAGCATAGAATTAATTGGAAACGTTGTACACTTGTGTACTATGTCTGTCAAAGTTGGTGGGTCTATGGCCTAAAAATCCTCCCTTCTAGGAGCGAGAAAGCCTACGTGCAGCAGTGGGACTTTAATGGGCTTCTACTTATTTTGCACACTCATCTACCAGGACTTTCAATATTACCTTCCCCTCGTTATTGCATAATTAAAAGGTTTAAAAAATCTAAAAATTACGCCTAAACAGTCAATTGAACTAAAAATCGACAATGAAAGAAATATGACTCAATATAAGAACGACTAAAATAAAAAGTATTAAATAATTTATAACATATTTAGATCAGAGAGTGAGTGAGACGTACAAGAATTGCTATTGAGCACCCCACGCTTTTAAATGATTATTTTAGGGAATTTTTTTTACTTAACCTGTTCTAGTCTTAAACGTATTAAAAATAATTACTTTTGTAGTTGTTATTCTATTAAAAGGTGCTTTTAAACTGTATTTTATTATAAAACGTTAGCTACGTATTACTTCGAAGCCCGTGCTGCAAATCTTGGTATTCTAATAAATTAACGTGTACTTTGTACGCACGCACACTTCATTTTTAAGTTTTAAGGCCGCCTTTTTGCAATATGTTCAATAAAGTTTATAAATAATTAAAAAACTGAATACTCTCTATGTCTCCAGAAGAACAAAAATTCTCGTGACACAGTGTTTCGTGAATCTTAGCGTGCGTATCGGCTAGGGTGGTCGTGGCAGAATCCGGAAACGACCTTTCTCTACCCGCCGTGGTTAAGGCCATGGTAGGTAGGGAAGTCTGTTGGTTGGCGATGGTCTCGTTCTGTGAAAATGTGATGTTGCAGTGTAGTGATGTATATATAAATATGTCGGAGTGCAAGAGTCTGTGGAACGCTGGCGCCATCTTTGTATCGGCGTGGGGGCAGAGTCAATAAGTGGCAGTCCGGCCCGTCTCTCGACAGTTCTCGAGCGACGGTCGGCCGGAATGGTCGACGATTGAAACTGTCGCGTTCCTGGCTATTAGTGTTAATGAGTTTGTGTAAATTGATATCAGGAACATTAAGTGATTGAACATTATAATCCGAGTTAATTAATAAAGTGTTTGATTGCACCAACATTACCCACGAACGCCCACAGAATAAGAAATGAAATAATGGATCCAATTAATAACGATGTCGGCGGAGAACCCTACGCCCTTGTGCTTTATGCTTCTCCGTTCTCTCTTAGTCTCCGACATATATATATATAGGTATATTAAATTCAAATTAAAAACATCTATAATCAAGTCGACGTTTACAGCACTTTTGAATTCCCAAATATCGTTTTTCCATATATTATTCCAATGTATGACTGATGATGATATTAAAGAACGACTTACAATCTAAAGCTACGATGGTTCCTTCGCGCCACGTCCTGAGAAGAGCCCAACGCAAATTCTGTCGGGTGTACGTTTATTTCTCATCATCAATACAATTATATTTATAATTTATCTATAATATCCATTAATGCATTCACTCCGACACTCTTTTATCATCTAAATAGTCCTTCAAATTATAGAAAGATTACAAATACATCGATGTTAAAAAAATGTCTTAGTAATTACTTGTATTTAACTAGTCTATAATATTAAATAGGGATCAGGTTAATTATGAGTAAAAACACTTAAGAGAGAAGTTTTTTGATACGTTATATATTATTTTTTACCATACTAATGTGAAAGGTTTATAAACTCTAGTATTTTTTTCTCTAAATCTTACAACAACAAATATTATTTACCCTTTTGGCATACAATCTTCTTCTCTGCTGTGTAAGAACGGTTTTTGAGAATAGTCGTTCAGATGGAACTGAGCTAGCCACCTTAGTTAAATTCCACATTGCAGATTTAAAGGATTAAGTAGATGTCAGAAAAAAAGGGAATGTGATACGATATTTGGTAATCGTATGAAATACGTCCATATTACATTCGATACAAGATGATTTGATTATATCGGATTGAAGCGATATAATCAAATCATCGCGAATCGATATTTTTTGAATATCGACTTTTTACCGCCAATAGATCATTTCCAGCAATTTAACTTTTATTACATAATTTATATGAGGTGCATTCACTTTTCTTCGTAAAAGAGTCAATATTTACAAGAAGTTTTCTATTGTGTATACGCAATGAACTGTAATTATTTTAAATGCTCTAAATTTCGCTCTTAGCGTCACTTTTAGACCAATATCAGAAGCTTTGCCCCAAATTAAAATACCATATGAAAATAACTGAAATTACACTGTCAATCTATTTATCCTCTAAGTAATCCTTCAAATTATAAAACTATTTCTTAATTGGTAAGTAGTAGTTGATTAATGTTTCGCTGCTAGGCACATCATACTGAGGCAGATTGTGCGACCTTGGGACCTCAGCATCACCTCCTGGTGGCGCTGATCGGCGGCGACCTCTCGTTTGGGAGCATTATAGACGCGATGCTCTCCAGTGAGAGATGGTGGACGGAAGTAGTCTTTTTTTGCGAGACGGTAGTCTTGCTGGAAGCCCACGAGAGAGACAGGGAGAATACCCACTCACCGCCGAAGGAGGCGGAATATAAGACGGCGCATGTCTGCGCATGTGTCCTCCCGCTTCCGTGAATCCTCCATCTTCGTCCGGGATACCAGGGCATAATGCGAGAGCTGAACACCTGGTGGCTCACTAATGGATAAAGAGGGTTCCGCTGGGTTTTAGTGGGTATTGCGACCTACCATCGCCTAGTCCCATACTCTTGACTGGTCATCGATCAGGGTTAGTGTATAAATCCCCTTTCCCAGCGACAAATAAAAGTCCTCACTCATAAGAGAGAGAGAGTACTTAGAGCATAGACCAACTACGCTGCTCCGGTGCGGGTCAGAAGCCATACTACACAAATGCACTCTCTTTTCCTTTACTCTCATATTCCGATGGGACGGCAATCCGATACGATCAGAGTGAGATCGAACGCAGGACCGACGGTTTGACATGCTTTCCGAAACACGGGGGTGGAGCACGCTGCCCACTATATAAATTATGGGTAAATACTGAGAATTTGTTAACAGAAAACTCAATATCGATTTTTGAATTCCAGTTTGTAGCCGAACAAACTGACCACTAGACCAATTAGCTCGGCAGGCATGGTAGGTAGAAAGTTCTAAGCTCACGCTTATATGAAGCCAGGGTTGTGAAATTAAGAGGATCTTACGTTTTTTACTTTAAAGTTGACTCAATCTATAATTAAAAACTTATTAATGAGTGGATAGTATAATCATTAAGCCCAATTTAAATTTCAATGAAACACAAATAAATACCTTAATTGTATAATTAAACATATTTCCCTATTAATGTACAATATACTATAATTATGGTCCTTCAAGCTGTCTTTAACAATGTGTCAATGGAATAATATTACGTCCGTACAGCAACACATGAACAGCAACTCGGTACACGAAACAGCTTCTCTTCGACTTTATTATCTTTACTATAACTATACATTGGTCTTAAAATATACTTCTGCACACAACTCGCCTTATATCCATTTTGAAAGAAAGCTATCGATGAGCAAGACGATTCATTTTCCCTGAAAATGTAATAAAAATCTAGTTAAATAGATACATAAAGTATTTATTGCACACAGGAGACGAAATATACGATTTATATCTAACAATTAACGGTCATTGAAAGCGGTTTTATTGCAGAAGAAAGGTTATAACAGAGAAGGTTTTATGTTATGATTTTTGCGGGACTTTTATTAAGAATAGACTAGACTGTATCAGAGAAAACAAATTGAGACTGCGAGACCAACGACCTGTGTTATCGTTTTGAGATAATTAACAAATTTATTATTTCTTTACTAAACCTTTGTAAGGGGTGTAAGAGAGAAACGCGTCCCAATCCGTTTCCCCAAATGCCAACCTCACCTGCACGCGGTGCACCCTGCTTTTACCGACGAGGCTCTGGCGACCGACAAATGGCGGTATAACCATTCTCTATAGCTGACATAAATGCCACAGACCGATAACGGGCAGCAGCGTTATCGGTGCGAGAGGATCAGCACTGCGATCACCAACCCGCCTGCCAAGCGTGGTGATTATTGGCACAACCACGAAATGATTGAGACAAGGCAGCAACGGCCCCCAGTCCCCGGCAGCCCCGCTATTCCTAGCTCTGGCAGCGGTTACGGTAACGGCGGGGCAGGGGGTGCTAAGAATCTCCGGAAGAGATTCCGCTGCCAACCCCGACGACTTGACCTGGCAACATACAACGCACGCACTTTGAGGACCGACGAAAAGATCTTCGAACTGGAAGAAGCAGTAAACAAGTTACACTGGGATATTATAGGATTGTCGGAAGTCCGTAGAGAGGGGGAGGACACGATAATCCTCAAATCCGGTAACTTGTTCTACTACCGGGAGGGCGAACACCAGTCCCAAGGTGGTGTCGGGTTCCTCGTCCACAAATCTCTCGTCAACAGCGTTGTAGAAGTTAACAGCGTGTCCAACAGGGTAGCGTACCTGATACTCAGAATTACCAAACGGTATTCGTTGAAGGTCATCCAGGTTTACGCACCCACATCATCGCATCCAGATGATGATGTAGAGGTTATGTATGAGGACATTTCCAAAGCCATGCATACCTCTAGGACCTTCTACAACGTTGTTATGGGTGATTTCAACGCAAAACTCGGCGAACGAAGCGGGGCAGAGTTGAGAGTGGGGCAATTTGGGTATGGGCAACGGAACCAGAGGGGACAGATGCTCGCTGATTTCATGGAAAAGGAGGGACTCTATATGATGAACTCTTTTTTCAAGAAACAGCCGCTCCGAAAATGGACCTGGCTGAGTCCTGATGGTTCCACGAGAAACGAGATTGACTTCATCATGTCTACGAAACGGAACATATTCAATGATGTCTCTGTGATCAATCAAGTGAAAACTGGGAGCGATCACCGTATGGTAAGAGGCACATTGAATATCAACGTACACCGAGAGCGGTTCAGACTGGTGAAGTCTACGCTCCGACCCACTCGCGCGCATATCCAAAACCCCGAGAGCTTTCAACTAGAGCTGCAAAACCGCTTCGCCTGCCTCGAGGATTGCGAATCTGTGGACGAGCTAAACGATAGGCTAGTGGAAACTGTCCATACGGTTGGGATGAAATTTTATAAACCCCGTAAAAAGCAAACCAAGAGATTCTCAGACCATACTCTTAATCTCATGGAACAGAGACATGCAATGAGCTTGCAGTCTACAGCAGACGCGTCCGCATATCGGCAGATCAATAGACAGATCTCTAAATCGCAAAAGCGTGATGTGCGACACTTTAATGCCGAGCGTATACGAGATACCATCGAACGCAACAAAGGCACTAAAGTGTTCGCAAAAGATTTGTCTATCGGTCAGAGCCAGTTGACGCGGCTGAAGACCCATAACGGCGAACTCATTGCATCTGGACCTGAGATTCGGAGGGAGGTTGAGAGCTTCTATGGACAGTTGTACACATCGACTTGCAAGCCTATTGATAGTTTGGCTAAAGATCCCCGTGCCAAACTGACCCGGCATTATACCGAAGATATCCCGGACGTCAGCTTGTACGAGATTAGTATGGCTCTCAAACAGATGAAGAACGGCAAGGCACCGGGTGATGACGGAATCACAGCGGAACTCCTGAAGGCGGGTGGAAAACCCATTCTTAAAGTCCTTCAGCGAATGTTCAATTCCGTCATCCTGGAAGGCACGGTGCCCAAGGCATGGCATAGGAGCGTGGTAGTTCTGTTCTTCAAGAAAGGTGACAACACCTTATTGAAGAACTATAGACCTATTGCGCTGCTAAGTCATGTCTATAAACTGTTCTCGAGGGTCATCACGAATCGTCTCGCTCGCAAGTTTGACGACTTCCAGCCTCCCGAACAAGCCGGATTCCGAAAAGGCTTTAGTACCATAGACCACATCTTTACGCTGCGGCAGATTATACAGAAGACCGAGGAGTATAATCGGCCACTTTGCTTGGCGTTCGTGGACTATGAGAAAGCCTTCGATTCGGTGGAAACATGGGCCGTGTTGAGATCTTTGCAGAGATGCCGAATTGACCACCGGTACATACACGTGTTGAAGTGTTTGTACGAAAACGCCACCATGTCAGTCCGTATACAGGACCAAAGCACAGCGTCTATCCAACTGCAGCGTGGAGTGCGACAGGGAGATGTTATCTCCCCGAAGCTCTTTACTGCGGCGTTGGAGGACCTGTTTAAGCTTATGGAGTGGAACGGACTGGGCATCAACATCAACGGCGAGTACATCACTCATCTACGGTTTGCCGACGACGTGGTCATTATGGCAGAGACTCTGGAAGATCTCAATGCAATGCTCGATGACCTCAGCAGAGCTTCTCGACAGGTGGGCCTAAAAATGAACATGGATAAGACGAAAGTTATGTCCAATATCCATGTTCCGCTCCACCCAGTCATCGTTGAGAACTCTACACTCGAAATTGTTGACGAGTATACATACCTGGGACACATAGTCCAGCTAGGTAGGTCCAATTTCGAGAAAGAGGTCAACCGCCGAATCCAACTCGGTTGGGCAGCGTTCGGGAAGTTCCGGAAGACTTTTTCGTCCAATATCCCTCAGTGCCTGAAGACCAAAGTCTTCGAACAGTGCGTGTTGCCAGTGATGACCTACGGTTCTGAGACGTGGTCGCTGACTATGGGCCTCATGCGGAAGCTCAGAGTCACTCAGCGTGCGATGGAGAGGGCTATGCTCGGAGTTTCTCTACGCGATCAAATCAGAAATGAGGAGATCCGTAGCAGAACCAAAGTCACCGACATAGCTCTACGAATCGCGAACCTGAAGTGGCAATGGGCGGGGCACATAGTCCGACGGACCGATGGACGTTGGGGCCCGAAGGTGCTGGAGTGGCGACCCCGCACCGGGCGGCGCAGTGTAGGGAGACCCCCCACAAGGTGGACCGACGACATAAAGAGGGTCGCCGGTAGCCGCGGGAGCCAGGCGGCGCAAGATCGGGCCTTGTGGACATCATTACGTGAGACCTATGTCCAGCAGTGGACGTCCATCGGTTGAAGCGACGACGACGACTAAACCTTTGTTGCTCTATTTGTCATAGTCAGAAGGAGGTTCGTATTAAAAAAATACAAAAATTACACATATCATTTGGAAATTTTAGGTAAACTTAACTGATATATTAATTTTCTTATGTGATCTCCTTAGTGCTTTTGACAATAGAAACTTTTTAATGTAACCTCGTGGCGTTTGACATAATTGTCAGCGATTAACAATATTCTATTTACATGTAATATGTTTTTTTTTATTAATACAAGGTATTTTTTGTGCATGATTTAAAAAAATATTATCATTTTAAACTCCTTCTATATAAAAACTATGAGTTTGAGAAATTTCATACTCCACCGTCAGCGCAATTTTCGTTAAAAGTTTTTCCTTCGTAGATAAACGTTTTACACATTATAAAGGTGTGATAATAATAAATGTATCAACTCACTCGCATATTTCAACACGATATTGTTGCTGCGGTTTTGGTTTTTCATTTAATATCAACGTCCAAACCATGTTTTCGTCTTGAGCGAGTCGTGGATTATAAACCTGTAATAAAATGCAAAAGTATTGATATGAATAACGTATACTATTTACAAGCTAATATATATCTTATTATAGTTATTTGTATGTAATATGCATGTATTAGGATAAATCTCTGCCCTTATTCCTATACCAGAAGTTGTTAGAGATCGCTGTCCAGCGATAAGACAGTCTCGTCTACTCTGTTTTTTTATTACTTATATATTTATGTTTCTTTTTTAACTTTGTGGTGTGCAAATGTAATAAAGGAATTGGACTGGTGTACTAGTTATATTATTGGCGAATTTTATATGTCCTAATCTATATAGGCCGGTAAAGTAAGCTGTCTGAAGGACAGCTGGGCACAAGCTTCTTCACTCATAGAAGAGAGGGTTTTTAGAGCTTCGTCGTTGGGTTAATCGCAGCATACTGAGCCTCGAGACAGGGTTTCATTGCCCGGACATCTTTCCTCGGGCATTCAGTAAATGCCATATACTCTTTTTTGCCCATAACCTTTACGGGCTCGAACTGTTACCGCGTCATCTTCGCCGCTATCACCTACGTCTGGCGGTGGTGACAGCAGGAGCTCACGAGGCAGAGGTCGCCCAAAGATTTCCGTTCTTTCGTACTGTACTTGGTCGTTGATTCGTGTACGCGAGCCAGTACTTGGACCAATTATAAAACGCAATTTCATAACTCCTTTCTGTCCAATGAAAGTCAAATAATAGAGCAAGGGATTCCCCTGGGTTTTTTGCATGACACTGCCAAGTTCGCAACCGTACGTACCATTTGAAATCTAGGAGCTACGAGTTATAAACAAGACTTTTGACATATACTGACTTAAACCTTTTGACGGCCTCGCTGATGCAGTGGTGAGAGTGCTCGCCTTGCTAGCAGAGGCTCCGGATTCGATCCCCGGTAGGGCAAATTTTGAAAACTGTATTTTCTAATTTGTCTGAGTTTGGTCTGGTACGTTGGAAATAATAGAAAAGTTGACGGTTTCGCTGATGCAATAGTGTGGGTATTCGCGACGCTAGCAGAGACTCCGGGCTCGATCCTCGGTATTCATTTTCTAATTGTTTGCGTCTGGACTGGTAGGCTTCGGCCGTGGCTAGTAGTAGGGTATATCGCCTCTTACCCACATTAGCGCTCTTCCATCTTAGACTGTATCATCTCTTACCATCAGATGAGAGCACAGTCAAGCGCTAAAATCAGCAATCAAAATAATAAACTTCTGGTATATTCCGAAGATTTCCTTAACCTCATAAAAATCCACATGACAAATTAAAAAAGGTACAAAACCTTACCGTCTCGTGTTTTTCACAAAGGTCGGTCTTCTCCTCATCGTCACCTATGCGTTGAGTTATTTGAACACGAGATTCGAGCACATCTTTGTTGAACTTCGTCATGTTTTTTTTGAGTAACTGAAAAAATATTTTTCAATTTTACACATGATGAATTAGCTAACAGTTCTTTTTTATAACTTATAGGTAAGCGCTTCACTGTGATCTCACCTGACGTTACAGATTTAGATAACTGGTAAAGGCAATTTACCTCTTTTGGTTGCTATACAACGTTTTACTGGAACGCAATTTTTGCTGGTAAGGTGGTTACTAGTCACGACTGAAGCCTTTCGCCGGCTGAGTCTGACTCAGGCAATTTAGAAAATGCAATTACCTAGATTTGGTTTCCTGGTCAATGACCAGGAAACCAAATCTAGGTAATTGCATTTTCTGCAACCTGCGAAGTAAATAATTTGGACAGCGAGGCAATCAAAATTATTGCTTCACAACATGTCCTTCCTAACATAAAAAAAAGTTAGCCATGGACGAAGCAATCTAGCTGTCTATTATAGTCTATTACAATTGTTTAGGCAGGCAAGTGGAATTAACACTAAAATTTAGTTTTACATGCAATTCAGTGCTTTGTTTAAATCATATATTTCCTGTATAATTAAGGAAAACAGTGTTCATAAGACTGTTGTTATTTGATAAGTGCAATTTGCATTTCAATACGTTGTAAAGGAAAATATTTGTTATAACCTCGTTTCATGATTTTTTTTTGCTAACCTGTAGCCATGTTATTACAATTGTATCACAATCTACAGTGATACTAGCTCACCAGAGAAACTTTGTCTGCGTGAACTTATATTAATTGTTGTTTAAGTAACTTATTTGACAACAGATCTCATAACGACTTCCCATTTCAACTTATTTTGAGTCCTCCTGAATCAAGAAAAGTCCAGTAAAAGTAATTATAGTGATTTTTTGTATACCAAAAGGACCTAGGAGATCCAAATATGAAATCAAAATCAAATCAAAATATTCTATGTGGAAGTGATTCAGGTATCTTATTAAATACGCGTATGCTCAACCCGACAAATGACTTCTGAACCTTTTACACTCTAAAACATGGCATTACAAGTTTTTGTTTATTTCTTGTATTAAAATTGTGTGTTTCGCTCCTTTTGCTGTATAAATGAATATTATCACGGATGTATAAAATGTTATTTAATATATATAGCGACGGTACTGTGAGAATGGATATTTCTTTGAAATTTTCTCTTAATGAAACGCGAGATCCCAATTGATATATGGCACGTATTGCTCTTTTTGCAAAATGAAGATAGTTTCAATGTCCGCCGCCTTCCCCCATAACAGTATGCCGTAACACATAATGCTATGAAAATAAGCGAAATACACCATTTTAGCAGTTTCAACATCAGTGTATTGCCTCACCTTCCTAACAGCAAATGCAGCTGAACTAAGTTTGCTTGCCAGAGTCTTAATATAGCCCTCCACTGAGGCCCTGAGTCTAACGTTATTCCTAAGAAGACTGTAGATTTAACTATCTTTAGTGGACTATTATTTATTTTGATATTTTTACAGACTTCTTTTGCATTTGGCAACGCGAATTCAACGCACTTAGACTTTGCCGAATAGGTTACCCTTTTATCGAAAATGTAACATAAACCTGCCAGCTTACTCCTGAAATTCATTCCTTAAATTGAGCGATGCCATTTTGATATTTCTTGCTGTTAATAACAAAAATTTGATTGAAATTATCACAAATTAAATGTTTCTTATAATCAAGGAATTACAGTCAATTTTAAAACAATCCTTTAACGTGTTTTCCCTCCCATTGCATTTCGATGAAGTGATTTTCAAAATCAATTTTGGGATGGAATGGGGGTTGGAATCTCCCTAAAATGACGAGAAAATTTGTATAATTTTATTTGTAAAGTATTATCTCTGGTCTTTCATATGGCTACTAAACATGGGTCTTTAAAAAGCAAAGCAGTCAACGATTCCAAGCATTGCAGATGTGGACTCCTAAGAAAATGTTAAAGATTTATTGGAACCAATTCGTCTCAAATGTACTGGTACTCAAACCAGCTTAAATTAGCCGCATGATTATGACGACCATCGTGCGGAGAAAGGCAGCTTTCTTCAGACATTTTTAAAGGTGTTCCCTATTTAAAGAGGCAGGATGTCCGGAAAAAGAGACCTAGTAGACCAAAGTGGCCAAATGGATGAATAAAATATGGTAGTGGACCGGTCATAACTACGCACTATTAGAAAGGATTGCTCAAGGGCTTTTCCACTGACTGACTTCACTTTGAAGAATGCACTCGATGATGAATTTTGCTCCATTTACTACAGTGTTTCAGTACACATATACCCGATTTTATCAACCTGCCCTAACTATGTAATACTATAGAGAATGTTGGTGAAATCGAGCATTATTGAGGTAAAACTTCACAGGTTTTTCATACACACCTCACGCAACAAATTAGACACAAGTTCTTCTGGATAATTGGGAATATCATCGCAAATGCCTATCCTCTTGCATTTTTCTGGAATTGACAGTTTGCTGTAATCCCACAGCAGTTTTGGTTTCACATATTCATCATCTCTAGGGAAGGTTAACATACCCGGATCTGAAAGAGGGATTAAATTATTAGAATACATCTTATTGCAGTACTACTGCAGTACCATTTTCTTCTTTTTTTTTTTCTTTAATGTTATATGTAAAAAGAGAGAAATGGTTTACGAAATTGGAAATAATTTCAATTTAAATTTGAACCAGCGACGTCTCTCCACTAGCCCATAAGTAATATTACTACTTACTTAATAAATATGTAAGCACACATAATTATGTTAAGTGATTCTTTTATAACTAACGTACATTGGGTGTGTTTGTATTATTTAATTAAGGCGATTTATTCACTGTAATTTATACACACCACTTACTTATTCTCTCCATTCTTTGACACAGGTTCCCTAACGTCAGGGTCGTCTGGAAGAGATCGCTAATGAGCGATAAGACCGCCCAATTGCACACTAAAAGTACCTTATACTGAGTAATTGTAAATCCATTTTTAGCGTGGTGTTCAATAAAGAATATTATCTATCTATCTATCTATCTCTCTAATAGTAAAGCATACTGATTTTTGTGGTGAATAAATTCAAATTCAAATATTCTTTATTCAAGTAGGCTTTCACTGCAGTTTCGTATTGTCAAATATTAAAGACTAAAGTCTTTTACAATCATCATTACAATATATTAATTTGCAATACAATATCTTTTAATGAAGGACTTAAATTTATTATTTGAGACATATAGAACGTCTTCTGGGAGTTTGTAATAGTAACGAATGAATTGTTAACTGTGTTGCGTACTAGAATTTACAACAATGCATATATATTACTACTTGTTGCTACTCTACCTAAAACTAACCACCCACTAAGCATCTCAACAAAATCAGAGCAGCCATTTCGCAGTTATTAAAATAACAAAACAGTATTTTTTCTAATAATATAAGACAATAAACAAAGTGTTTTTCTTAGCCTTGCAAATTAAAATTGCGTTTTTCTTATCTAACAATAGTTAAAAGTGTAAATAGTGTAAAATATGAGTAATTTACATCTTATATTTATAGACAAAGGCAAAGCACCTTATATGATGCCATATGAACAAATTATGGCAAAGGCTAATATGTATTTATAGAACCGTCATTAAACCAATTGCGTGTTTCAACAATTCCAAGAACAGTCTCCGTATTCTATTATTACTCGTTTTGTGTATATATTGGTCAAACAAATTAATTCTTATGTACGTCTGATGATGTTGCGTTAAAGAACGACTTAAAATAAAAAATTAAGAGGGTTCCTTGATCTGAGAAGAGCCCACAACAAACTCAGACGCGTATTTTGTATTTTTTTAACCATCATCATTACAATATCATATTAGTTTAGTATCTTTCAATTCAAATTAGAGCAATTCATTTACTCCCATGCGCTTCTATCGTCTAAGTAATCTTAAAAATTATAATATGATTTTTCAATTTTCTTTTATCAAAGACATTGACCTTACTTAGTGATATCTGTAGAACTTCTTGTAGGAGTTTATTATAGAATCGTATACAATTACCCTTAAATGAGTTGTTAGTTTTATGCAGCCCAAAAGAATTTATAACAATTTTACTTTTAATTCGTAGGTTATACGAGGTACACTAATATTTTTTATTTAAAAGTCAATCAAATGATATATATATATATATATATATATATATGTAACGCCATTTTGAATTGATGTTATCGACGGACGGTTCGCGTTTACAAATGGATTAAGTTGGTAACGTGGTAATATCATTAAAATAACGTCTGCTTTTAAATAATTAATGATAATTTATCAATTTAGTGACTACATGTATAATATTTTTTCTAATATGATTTATAGGAGACTGTAAAACTATGGCGAAATTTTAGCTTTTATATATCTAATGACACGTAAGGGATTTTATTCCTTAGATGGTTTGAGCACGTAGAGAAAATAAATGAAAGAAGACTGAAAAAAGGGATTTGTCAAGAGTGTATGGGAAAGTCTGAAGGTGGAAGACCAAGGCAAACGTTCCTGGACCAAATCCAGGACATTTTAAACAAGGGTCAGATCAAGAGTACTCTAAACCGACGATCTTGGCGTGATCCTACTCGTGTGTATGTATGGTTTATTCCTTACGGAGTAATCAGCACCAGAATCTAGTACTTCAATATCTAAAGCCATTATACGTACGAGTATAACACAAAACTGTGACCATAAAGCACATTACAGTACCTTTTTCTTTCCTTCTGCTAATATACCTTAAAATACGCCTACAGCTAAGTTAAGCTAAGCTATCCTGGGTTCCATTTGCATCATTCACACAACGAAAGACAGAAAGAAAATGTTGATCTTTCGCTGGAAATATTATGGGAGTACCTACTAGCAGAAGTCTAGATCTGTCCTAATGGGAGGATTTAAAATAAATTTCAAGATTTCCCCGGTCTAATTATAAACAAGGATTAAAAGTCTAATTAGGATAGCAAAAGATGCTATGACCCGGTTAAACAATATGTTGAAGAAACACGGAATTGGTATCAAAACCAACATCAGGTTGATCATCCTGTATGGAGTGAAAACGTGGAAAAACCGACATGCTGTTGGCAAGTGTTAAGAATACCTTGGACCATGAAACGCACCAATGCATCAATTCTAAACCTACTCAAGATAAAGACTACTTAGAGAGGTGCCGGATAGAAACCGATGGAAGCAGATCATACGCTCCAGATGCTATCCTGTTGCTGATTACGATCCTCAAATATGAGGGAGCGACTAATAGAGAGAGCACTGTTAAAGTGTCATCATACGTCAATATTATACTGGGGAATATGTTAAAAAAATACATATGTTACATCAAATATATACATATTAAATTGACTGTAGCAACATAACGATTTTATGCGCATATCAAACGCATTATCTTCCCACGGCATGTTAGTAGGTATATTACGTAACTTGAATACGTTAATTTAGATTGGTGTAAAAATGAATTTTTGATATACTGAATTCGTTTTAAATACCTCTAGTATTTATTTTTGTGCCATGTAATAGCAAGGTCATGGTAGTAAAATCTATAACTGACTAATATATAAAAATGAATATCATAGTAAAGGAAAAAATAACAACTATGTAACATTTAATGTGGTTAGTATAATTAATAAGCTAGTTGCATTGTTAGCCAGAGAATATCATAAAATAAATTAGATTACAGATCAGACAGATAAAAATCATGCTAAATATGACGTAGTCACTTCAGTTTAAAAGTCTTATTAAGCTTCTATAAGTTTTGAAGCGAGTTTTGAGTTGCTGTGATAACAAAAGAAGTGGGCCACTATACCATTCTGAAAAGCCACAACTAGAAGAAGAATTAGCTTCGTAAGAAACCAAACTACAAGCAGACTAAGTAATACAGAATTATGATGTGAAGTTCTTTATTTGGAGATGATGAGACTCCTTTAGTACAATGTCTCCTATAATATTGTCAGGACTTCGTACAGATCTCGAGAGAAATAAGGAAATGCGTTCAGAAAAAGCCATGTCACCTCCAAAACTCAACATAATGCCAATAGTTCAACGCCGAACTGAATATGTGACATACAAATGTTTTAGGAAAAGATTTTGACGTCTTTCAAGATTCCGTTTTGTTACATTTTTAGATAAAAAGCAAACTAGAATGTGAATAATGCAATAAAGAACAATCAGTGCAACTCATTAGTTTCCATATATCGGCATACAAAATGTAACACCATCCAATTCGCAAAGCTAGATTGAAATCTAGATATAGTACAACCGCTATCGAAGTTCTACATTGGTCCTTTAAGCCGGATAGCCTGCTAGGACATTTCTAGATCAGTGTTCAGTGAGAGGCCACACCATGGTAGACGCAGTGGATTTAATAATTTAATAATGGAATGTTACTGATAAGCTATCGAAAATTGTAACACCCAAGTCGAAGTCGTTTTATTCGTTATATTTGTTACTATAATTATCGTTAACTGTTTCAGTGGATGTTTGTTTTCCCAGTAAACATAAATAAATACTTAGTCGTAAATGCAAATACTATTACAATTATTTGAATCCCTGCCAGTATCTACAACTCGATATTTAATAGCACTTCTACTGTTTGCATGTAAACTGTGAAACCAAGTCCTAGCAGTGGTGTTCCTGCCTAACTTTAGATCCATGGTAATTAAAGAGCAGGATAACCAATAACTCAAATGTTGGCAACGGCGAAAACCTAATCTTGGATTGATTACAAAAGATTTCCTCGAATTTTGACCCGAATAATGGAAGGGTAAGGGTATTCAGTATTAGAAAGTAATCTAACTGGTGGTCCCATATCGAAAAATGAAGCGTCGATGATTCTACGTATATGTGGATGCATACTATTATGGCCATTAGTAGCCCATAGATAAGCACTAAAATATCCATATTTTGTAAGTAACCCAGAAAAGACAAGAATTGAGATAATCTTCACAATCGTAACTCATTGCGAAGCTGAAGCATGGGAATCATTGCATGAACATACGATTCATATTTTAATAAAAATGTCCTAAACTAATTGCTCTATATAAAGGCGGTTTTTACTGGATTCAGAGAATTAAATGACCTGACCTTTTCAATGACTCTATTAGACATTAGCAGTTGAGCTAACAGCGACAGCAGGTTTAAGTTTTAAAGATATTATTTTACATTGTTAGTTGATTAGTGCGTTTACTATTAATCCTAATATTAGCCAGTTTTGTCCCAAGACAGGTTATGTACAAACCTCGTTTAGTGACATGAGGCTTCACATATCTATTCAGGATTTTGTACGAACCGTTGAACTTTTCATTGGCAGTTCTCTCACTCTCACGTACGAACCTTCCTCCTGCTACTTCAACGACAAGTGTTGATATCTGAAACTAATATCAAAAAATATTTTATTTAATAACTAGATAGATTAGCTTGATCAGAAAAGGGTAAGGAACAACAATAGGCTTATTCATTCTTGTAAAAGAGCATTAGTTATCTACAATACCAATAATGATAAAATATATGAATATTGTTCTCCTGGAAAAACAAATTTCTTAGTAACCATTAAAAGTTAAAATATTTCTTATCGTTGTTGATTTTTTCACGGAATAATTTCTCAGCAGTCGATATTTACTCGAATGATGTCAGGTGAACTAATTAAAAAATGATTTACGACCGTTTAACCTACAAGGACATTATGAGAAATAATTACATTAAAAATAACGGCTGTTAAAACCGACAATGTTATAAAGGTTACATACAATAATATGCATATTTTTTAGTTTCGTTGTTAATTTTTTTACCTTATCTAGTTAGTTTTGTATTTAGTTTGAATAAAAGACAGTAATAAAATGAATTAGTATATATTCAAAATTAAAAGAATTAAAGCTAAATAAAAATATAAAATGAGCAAGACTTAGTTGTAATAAGATTGTGTGTGTATGGCTGTATATCTCTCTCTCTATCTCTCTGTGTGTGTGTATGTGTGTGTGTGCGTGTGTAAGTATGTGTGTGTGTGCTGCAAACGTGTTTGTATTCATATAACTTCTAATCATGAATTAATTTCTAACAATAATTCAATTGAATTATAACCAAAATTAATTAACTAATTTATCAAAGACTAAGAACGGTAGTCTAGACAATATATATTTAATTTATCGAACATGTTTACAATGCAGGCTGTATTTGTGTATTTCACAATATTGAATGGGACTTTGCCGTCGCAATCAATTGAGAATTAAAACAATTATAATCATATATTTTCAAAATATGTCGCAATTTTAAACCTGGCCTTGACGAAATTGTCCTTTCTTCCGTGTGTCTACCACTTTTTTTACATATTTTATAGGAAGAAAAATCTACCGAACTCCGTTACAGATTTAGAAATATTTAACCTATATGTATAACTTAGACTTTTGATAAGATAACTTAGTTGACTCTAAATTCCTCTTGAGAAATATTTATTTCAAATTTTCCATAAACACCAACGTAAAGCACCAATCATTGTTTTTGGAACCTTGGATCAACTATGCCAAAATCATTAATCGAGCATGTCTTTTATAATTTTCCAATATCTTATAGCTGTGTATATGTGTTAGTAATTAGTGGAAACTGATTTTAAGTTATGAATGTAGTTTTTAAGTTATATAATAATTGTTTGTTTCCCAAATAAATAAATAAAAATGTGTCCCCATTTCCCTATGTCACGGCATCACGCGCGAAATGCTGGACCAATTTCGCTACTTCTTTTATTTGTGTTTGTTATAGGATTTGTCTCAGGAGAAGGTACTTTATAAAAAAGAAATATTAACAAAATTACGTAGGACATTGGAAATTTTCAGAAAATCTTTTCTAATGCAACCTCCTTAGAGCTTTTGATAATAAACATAATCTTATTGCGCTTGACATAATTGTCAGCGATTGACGAATATGTATTTATAATCTATAAGTGCGGGTGTAATGTATTTTTATGTATAATTTTTGAAAAATGAATTGTTTCTCTGAATTGTTTTTATTAATATACAAACTATGCTTTCCAATGGTCCGAGTTAGAATTAACAATAAAATAGCAGGACCAAAATGGACAACTAAAGGATTAAAAATAAGTTGCAAAACAAAAAGACTATTACAATATAGTTATTATAAAAAAAAAACACAGGATATTAAAGCTCAATACTCAAATTATACAAAAATTCTTAAAAAATGTTTCAAAATGGCTGAAAAAAATCATATTAATCATTACTTATCAAACGCTAAAAATAAAGGCAAGGCATCATGGGAAGTAATAAAAGAAACGTCAAATAAAACTAAAGCAAAAAACTACATCCATGAGATACAAATAGATGGGTACACTCTTTCAAATCCTCATGCAATTGTTAAAAATTTCAATGAATACTTTATTAGCCTTACCAATAAAGATATTGGAAATTGTTATAATACAAATAAATTATGTATCACAAATACCATATTCTTAAAACCTTATACAGTTAGCGAAATAATCAACATTATTATGACACTAAAAAATACAGCCTCTGTGGGTCACGATGAAATAACAACCAATGTAATAAAACATTGTAAAAGGGAATTAGCTCCAATATTAACATTTTTAATTAACCTCTCTTTTGATCATGGCTGCTTTCCAAACGCCTTGAAATTTTCTATCGTAAAACCCATACATAAAAAAGGTGACCGAACCAAAATGTGTAACTATCGCCCCATTACTCTAGTTCCGATACTATCAAAGATTTTTGAAAAAGCTATGTACCTTCGGATAGTAGATTTCACAAATAAATTTAATGTCATTAAAACCGTTCAATTTGGTTTCCAGAATAATAAATCAACTACTCAAGCATGTTTTCATTTAGTTGATAAAATTATTAAGAGCATGGATGAAAAGAACTTGACGACATCACTATTTATTGACATGACAAAAGCCTTTGATTTTGTCTCACATAAAATTCTTATTAATAAGCTACAAAATCTTGGTATTAGAGGACCAGCAGTCAATTGGATAGAATCATTCCTAACAAATAGGAAACAGTGCGTAATGATACAAACTATAAATAAAAATAATGAAATAGTGAATGTTGAGTCAACATATGAATTAAATAAGTACGGAGTTCCACAAGGGACTGTCCTTGGGCCCCTTTTATTTCTATTTTATATAAATGACCTACCTGACATTACCAAATATCATATGACTCTATTTGCCGATGACATTTCTATTCTTATGACCTCCAAAAATAATGACATAAATAAATTCGAATATGACATAAATAATACACTAAAATCAGTGATTGATTGGCTTAACAATAATAATCTTAAAATTAACATAGCAAAAACAAATGTAATTCAATTTCGAAATTATAACAAAGGACATGTTAAATTACACATTGAACATAATGGCAACAAAGTAAATGAAGTCAATGAATGTAATTTTCTCGGATTAAACATAGATAAACACTGCTCGTGGAAAAGTCAAATAACGAATGTCCGTAACAAGTTAAACAGATTTGTCTTCGTTTTGCGCAGGCTAGCACGGGTAGCCAACACGCAAACTGCACTCACAGCGTATCACGGATATGTCGCATCCGTGCTCCGATATGGGATTATATTTTGGGGGAATTCGACAGACATAAATAAGGTTTTTATAATTCAAAAAAAATGTATAAGAGCTATCCTAAAAATGGCGCCGTATGAGTCCTGCAAACCCGCATTTCAAAGGTTAAAAATTTTAACCCTCCCTAGCCTATATATTTTTGAGATTGCAAAGTTTGTGAAGTTTAACTTAAATTTATTTAATACTGTGCAAAAAACGACTGGGGCAGGAGCACGGAGAGATCTTAGTAAATTACAATTTATGAAATCAAGGACTAAACTTTTTGACAAAAACTGTTATGGAATGGCGATAAAAATTTATAATAACCTGCCAGAAAATATCAGAACATTGCCTCCTAAAAAATACATAATTGAACTAAAAATATGGTTATTAAAGAAAAATTATTATTCAATTAAAGATTTTTTGGAGCAGAGACGAATTTAATGACATTGCTTATAAAAAATATAATTCGACGTTGCACATAATTCGTTAATATGATATTGTGAAAATTTTGACAAACTAGAAATTAATATATAAATCATTTATATATTAATTAATTTATTAAATATAAGCACTTTTAAAAATGAGTTGTTGTAATAATATCTTGCATTATATGTTTTAACTATAATTATTTTAAATTATTTATCATTGTAATACGCTATGTTTGCATCGCCCTGACGGGGCTTCATTTGTACTTGTACATACTGAAAGCAACAAATAAATAAAAAAATAAAATAAAAAATATAGCATTATGCAGTCCTTCTCCATATAAACTATAAGTGTGGGATGTTTCGTACTCCTCCGTCCGTGCAATTTTCGTGAAAAGCTATATAAAGTTTAACGTGTTAATATAGATTTGCATTGCCAACAATCGAACCTAGGATTACAGAAGTCGAAGCCAGTATCCGCAATATTCCGTAGAGTTACTTTTAACTGTAGTCTACCAGATTAAGGTAACTAGCAGCCCATGAAGGTCTCACTGCTGGGCACGGGCCTCTTCACGCATAAGAGACAGGGTTTTTAGAGCATAGACCCACCACGCTGTTCCACTGCGGTTTGGCAGGCATAGTACACAAGTGCACTCTTTATATTCCATCACTCTTATAGTCCGATGTGACGGGAACCCGACACGACCGGAGAGAGATCAGGCGCAGGACGGCTCGTCAACTTCTAAACTTCAGGCAAAATATTGAGAAAATGACCTCGTGTCTGTAGTCGAACATGCTAACCACTAGATAATGAGGCATTTTTTTTTTCTTTTTATAGTTTTACAAGTGATTGTGAATTAAAAAAATAACTGCTAATCGTTACTAATATAAAATAGTTGTTACTGTTATTGCAAACTTCTTTTTTTCCTTTTCGAAAATACATTTAGTCAATGATTGAAAGTTCGATATAACATCATCTTAACACCTGATGTACAGTGCGTAGTTTTTTTTTATTGTTGACAGTTTAGACTGTAACCTCACTTGATGTTAAGTGATGATACATTATAAAATTAAAGCGCGGTAATCTGGTAAGAAATTTACCTCTTATGGTTTTTACTTTCCTTGACGGTACGTCTTTACTGGTAGGATGATAACTCCCACTTATCCAGACTTCTACAGTTTTTTAAATTGGTCATGAAAGGAAGTCGTCAAAAAGTCATTAGAAATTCAAGTTATTATTACGCAATTATTGACTAATTTCATATTTTTATGTGCCGTCATATAGTTAATTATTAGTGACACATAATAATAGCCCAATTCATTATTAATCATTCAACCTAATGATACGAGACCGCAAGGCCAGCACGTAATATTATACGAAGAAAGTTGCCGACAACTTTTACTTTTATCGTATGGTCGACAGTGAAACTGTATTTTTATTAGCAAATTTTCGGTTAACACCTTTTTTCAACGAGTAATATATATTAAATATCAGCTGAGTCAACAAACTTCGTACATTGCAAAATGAATAAATATAAAGGTTGAACGACAATTGCAGAATGATTCAACATGAGTAATAATTCATTTATTAAAAACTTAACCAAAACAAAAAGAATTTATTGTTAAAAAACGCCCAGACTCCCGCCAAAGTCCGTAAAATATAGTTGCGATCAGAAATTGTTGGTTGTTAATGTCAAAAGTCGAAGACAAATGAAAAAAAGAAACAGAAGTATTCTATTAATTTCATTTGATTTTTAACCGACTTCAAAAAAAGGAGGAGGTTATCAATTCGTCTGTATTTTTTTGTGTTTGTTACCTCATATCTTCCGACTGAGTGGACCAATCTTGATGATTTTTTTTTACACGAAAGGTGCTGCTCCTCATAGGGTCGCATTTTTTAAAATCCGATTCTGATGATTGCACTAAGCATCTGCATGAAAAATGGACGAATAACTCAAGATCATACAAACCGATTTCGATGATTCTTTTTTTATTGGAAAGGATATACTTCAAGGGTTGTTTTGTGAGAGTTGAGTTAGGTTCTGATAATGGAATCTGCCTCATCGGTCTAGTGGTTAGCATGTTCGACTACAGACATGAGGTCCTGGGTTCGAGTCCCAGGTCGGGCCAATTCAAAAATCAATATTGAGTTTTCTATTAAGATTTTCTCAATACTTGCCCGGAGTTGGGAAGTTGGCGGTGTGATCCACCCCCGTGCCTCGGAGAGCACGTTAAGCCGTCGGTCCTGCGCCTGATCTCTCTCCGGTCGTGTCGGATTCCCGTCACATCGGACTATGAGAGTGAAGGAATAGAGAGTGCACTTGTTGTGTACTATGCCTGCCAATCCGCAGTGGAGCAGCGTGGTGGGTCATGCTCTAAAAACCCTCACTCCTTGGAGTGAGGAGGCCTGTGCCCAGCATTGGGACGTTAATGGGCTGCTACTTACTTACTTTAGTTTTTAATGGAATCCATCATAAAGTGACGAAACTCTTCAATTCTTAGGAGCAAATTAACGATACTCGGCAGAATCTTCTTTAGGCTATCCACATATTGGAGTTAGTAGTAGTAGTTGCCTACCGTAACATCGGTGTGGTCAAGTGCTAGTCGTAGTTAAATATGAAGATCAATGGATCTCCTCAACGTCTTACAGTAAGGATGCGGTTTATGGCAGAAAATATAATTGTCTGTAGCCAAATAGCAATGAGCTTACGTTTGTTGCTGCATTGCAATATTTGAAAGATTGAAATTATGGGTGAAGCGGTGGTAGAAGAGTCTGGGGGGGGGGGGGAACTTTTGCGTGTGTGTAGTGCTCGATTACCATATAAAAGACTGGTGATAGCGGGGTGGCAAAATAACCGATCTGTATCCTTGTTTTAATGTAAATATATTTATTTTACCAGGTACCTAGTAATAAGTTCTGTTGGAAACCTAATTAAAAAAAAAATAGCCACATCAGTTCAGCTGTTCTCGTAATTGCTTTTTATTTATATAGATTTGATTATTCGGAATTTATGTTAATGCCACAGACTGGCTTAGATTGTGGAAGTAAAGATTTTAAAAGTATTGTTTTACATGGGTTTCCACTAAACAAAAGAAGAAGAAGACTTATATGTGTCTTATTTGTAAAATGATTAAAAATGCTACCCAAAAACACGATTTCACGAGGAAGAAGTCGCGGTCACAACAATAGGAAATATTTTTATTTTGAATATGAATGCTTTTTCCGACGTAAAACAAAAATTAAGTCACAGTTAAGTTTCCATACCTTCATTATCAAATAGCAATTACGCCCAAATGCCATGTTTTATGGATATAAATGCGATTTTAATCAACACAGATATTAGTAACACCTTAATAAATGTGCATGAGAAATCGGACACGTACACACATTTACATTTAACCATTTTTACGATAAAATAATGTGTTTTGGGAACAATAGGTATATATTAAAAATTACTTTCGATTTATTTTAGAATGAGTGATACGTACATTATTATCTCTATCTAACCTGATATTATAAAGAGGAAACGTTTCGAATGCATTTTTTTCTGAGAGACAGAGGTTCTACTGCTTTCTCGAAAAAATAGGGATCCCTAAGTAAAACGCATTAATACAACCCAAGATGTCAAATGAGTAAAACAACTAAAGAATTATAGAAATTGGTCCAGCCGTGAATAGATTATTGCAACTCTTTTTGAGTATAGTGATTTTCAAACCGTTTGCCACTGGAGCTATAATATTATATTATTTCATTATAGTCTTTAACAATAGAACCATTATAATGTTCAAAATTATAATTTAAAGTAATTTAAAGTCGAATTTCGACCATTGAGTAACCGCTAAGTTTATTTAATTGAATTTGAAAAGGGGTCTTTGACAAGATGGGGATGAAAGGATCTGAATCCCAAATTTCGTCTAGAATCCAGCATCCCTCCAATGTAGTCTTCTTCAGGTAAACATTAACCGCCTCCAGGACCTTGGGTATCGCTTAAAATTTTTCACGAGAGTAAAGTGTTCAAATACGAGTATAAGGAGTCGGACATGACATTGGTCAAGATTCTTATTTTCTCTTCGATCAAGCGGAGGTCGGCTATTATTTCAGCTAAACGTGTTTTACATATTCCATAATTTAGGCACAGATAATGTAACTAGAAGAATTATCCATTGCTTGATAAAACTGTCTTCTAGTTATTAGACGTCAGATTTGTCACAAGTAGGCTCTAGATGTAAGCAGCTGATAATAAGCACAATCAATGTAACTAGAAGAATTATCCATTGGGTGAGTTTACTGTTATGTTAAAGGAGTGTACTATGAATTTCGAAAATATGATCCTATATTAGAAAACAGAATATCATCTCACATTCTTGTCTTCGAGATAGTTATAAAACATCAAATTTGCCACTAATAGGCTCTTAAAAATTAGCATAGACAGGATTAATGTAACTAGCAGAATCATTGATTAGCCAAGCTAAACAACGTCGAGACGAGAGATCCGCAGAGTGATCTATGATTTGATTTAATGTTCTATATCCACTAGGTGGGGCAGAGGACGTTCAAACTATTTTTTCATCTCGAAGGATCTTGAGTATCAGACTTCACCTCGCTCCACGTCATTCCAATGTTTGCCGTCTCGGCCAGCCATGTCTGTCGGAGCCGGCCACGCTTCCTTTTACTTTGAGGATTCCATTCAAGAGCTTGCTTGGGTATTTGATTGGAATCCCAAAAAAGCGTATGTCCGATCCATCACTACTTTCGCCGCTTGATCTGATGTTTTATCGAGGTCTCATGGCATATGTCTCGCAGATCATCTTTAGAGATAACCTCGGACGCCGGTTGCTTACTGCTTCGGTTTCTAGAATCTGTTATTATCGGACAAGAGAGTAATTAGCCCACTATGTCTTGATCCGATAGCGAGCTGCCGCTTTGAAGCCTTTTCGGTAGCTCAGCTGCAACTTAACGGAAGCGGTCACGTGTCTGCGTAGTTGCAGCAGTTCCCAGAGAGGACAGCACGGTGGATGACGCAGACTAGTACAGCAGAGGGTTCCTTTATGGGTAATGCTGGCTCTCAGTAGCAGTGATTCCCTTCAAGGCTATACCCTAGTGATCCTATACTAGAAAACAAATTATTTATCTCCTCACTGTCACTGGTAGTTATACGATATCAGATTTGCTACTAGTGGGAAATAGAAATAAGCAGCATAGCACAGACACAGTTAATATAACTAGAATTATTATCCATTGGGTTAGATAACTGTAATCCTAAGAGGGAAACTATGACTAGACTGAAGTTTATCCCTCACACTGTCAATGTCTTCTAGATTGACAAATGATATAATTTGCTTCTCTAGCTCTAGAAATAAGTTGTAAAACATAGTCACAGTTAAAACCACTACAAGAGTTTTAAAAAGCGTCTTCGTGAGCGGTATATATAAATTGTTCCGTCTCAGAATACATTTTAACTTGATTTTTCAAGCCTTGATTGTTTTAAAACAGTGTAGTGGAATCCGTACTAATGAATGTACAGATTAATGTTAGTTGGAAACGACCTTACATTACAATTCATGATAGGGTCACCACGATAGATCTTTCGATTGTCCTGCGTTATAAATGACATTATTATATTCATATATATAATTATTATATGCGCGTCTATATCATTAAATTCCTCGGTAGATTGAATTTTATTTAATATTTTCAAATGGTTTAGATTTACAATTCGATCCTTTAAATAACGAATTTACCTTCAAAATGCATGCTGGTTTTTAGACAAGGCCAAACCCATAGGATGTTATCTTAAGAGGACAGTTCTACTTTGGTTATGTAGAATGTCGCCATTTTGAGTTTTTGTCGATGGTTTTGATCAATTTCTTATCTACAAATCACTTTTTTGTATGTGATCAGTTGGAAAACTGTTGGATTTACTTTATCTGATAGACACACTGATTTTCCACTTTCCAATTTGTGAGATTTCATCGATTTTAATCTGTCCACCAACGTTTGTGGGCACCCTATTCAAAATAACTATAAATGCTAATTGGGTAATTAAATTCCGGGCATTGGTGTATCAACAAAAATAAATCTTACATGAATATCGAACAAAACAGATAAGTTGAGGAACCTATTATGATAACAGTGTCACTCGGGAAATGAGTGTTATATAATTTATGCGGGCTTCCGTCGCAATATCACGTTATTGAGAACCTTGAGGTTTTACTAGCATACATTATTAATACCTCCGTTGCTGCATTGGTTGATGAATAACTTTATTTGATAAATTATGACCTGGGTCTCCACCCTCGGTTAATGAAATTTAGATAATTCACCTTTTATTTTTCTATTTTGGACTTCGGCTAGAACTCTACCGAAGTATAGCATTCAGGTCCTAGATTATATAAAAGACAGAGTTGAACATATTTTAACAAATTTAATATCGTAAATTGTTATAAAAAATCATCAGTAATTAGATTGATTTGACGAAATATATAGAAATCTCTAGTTTGAGGGCTTGTATAATCAGTAAGGCATCTATACAATTACAAGTATTTTATATATTATAACTGGAGTTGCATTATTTCCAAGATTATACCTTCCATCCTTGTGGAGTAGATAAAGCCTTATGTCCTGTATAATTCCCGTCAAATTTGTGCATATTTTTCAGAGATTGACACATTTTCATCTTATTAACAAATCTAACATTTGGTTTAAATGTTTATCGCTGCAAATATGACTTTGCGGTACGCAAAATAAATAGACAAAAAAATTAATGTTTCGCACGTCTCCTAATCATACTGACATTTGTATTTCGTAAACACTATGTTATATATAAAAGCTACATAGATTTCTTTTAGTTAATGCAGTATTATATATACCTAAAAACATCAGAATCAATCCAGAACTTACCAGTGTAACCCAAAGAATACAGCTGAGAATCCAAGCCATATTTACTGTTCTAATACTATTTTATATAAGTCTTCACACACCCAATTTACAAGCACATTAATGCAAAAACCTTATTATAAATAACATATTTCACTTTCCACTATTTATACTATAATACAGACGTAAAATTTATACGCTAAAAATCAGTCTTATTAACGCCACATCTATCCTCTTCTGTGGCAAATTGACAACTGACCAATGTACGTGAGTGGACAGCTATATGGCTGGCAAATCGTTAAATTGTATGCCATTTTAGTCGACCATTTTTCACAGGTCTCTATATTTAATTATAACATGCCTTCTGTCGTTCCTTTCTATATGAATTCAGAGGGGCGAGGTAGCTCAGTTTACATTGGTTGTTGACAAAAGACGATTTCCCGGTTAGCGTCTTAAGTCCATATGCAAGATAACATTGAACTTAAAAAGACTTTAACTGGCTTATAAGGAACTATATCACGTTATTGCCAATTATTAAAAATTAAACTTTGTAAATGATGAGATATATGTAGAGTTGTTATTGCTCGATTACTGCCTCGAATATTTATGCCTAATCGTTGTTCATAATAGTCCTTTGAGATGTAGGAAAACGTCTTTTCATTTTCGAGGAGCAATTCTAGAATGCTCTAAAAAACTCGTCTTCTATAAGTCCCTCACCTGTCTCATTTCGTAAGTCATGTTTAATTATTGTTTAAAATTGCATAAACATGGAGCATTATTGGGATACGTGTAGCCTGCCAATCCGCTGTGGAGCTGCGTGATTGTGTAATTCTGTATCAATCTTCTCTCCTATTATTCATTTACATTACATCTGTATACAAAGGAACAAGCCGTCAGCAAGCTTCAACGTCTGCTGGATCTGCTGCCGGATTAAAATGTAAAAGCCAAACTGAAAGCCTATGGAGCATACGTCCTTTCTAGACTGACGTATGCGGCCCCCGCCTGGTACTCCTTCTGCTCAGTGTACAAGAGAAGGAGGTTGCATATCCAGCCAAACAAGTGCCTATGTCTGATAGTAGGAGCTCCGAGGTACGTTAGGAATGACATAATACACTGCGACACCTGGACGCCGACCGTGGAGGTGTTTGTCCGCCAGCTGACAAGGAGGATGTTCCGCCTAGCTGATAACTCCCCGCACACACACCTTCCTGGGATTGCCAGCCACCATCCTAGATTGGCAAACACTAGGCGCCCCTTACCTCGTGAGCTTCTGCTGACACTACCATCCGACGTGGGTGATGACGGCTTAGACGACGCGCCGGCAGTGGATACATCTCAGGATTGACCTCAATGAAATTGACCTGGATAGGTCACTACGGGCAAATATAAATTACCGAGCATGCGCGCGATGCTCGAGGCTTAGCCCGGGTAATGGGACAAAAGCCCCGGGTCCCGTAATCCTCAATGCAAGTTGAGACGTACCCGAGACGGATTACATCAGTCTAAATTAAAAAATGTTCTAAATTTTGCCTATCGTGAATGGAACACAAGACCTCATCTAGGAAAACGAAAGTTTATTTATTTAATTATTTAATAGGCAGCCAACGTGCATACAATTTATCTTAATCTAGGTATACAGCCTTCTAAGCGTTTTCACATTGGTTCATTTCACTGGTTATTTTTTTCCATGGGCTTGTAGTCTATTAGTAGATACCCTTAGAGGTAAGCTACCTTTTACCAGGTAAGAGCGCTTCCTTTTTAGACCGTATCATCAGTTATCCACAGGATAGATTGCAGTAAAACGCCAACCTGTCAACAAATAAAGGAGCGAGAGATTTTTTAATAAGAAGATGAAGATAGTTGGGTTTTTTCACTCAAAACATTACAAAACGACCTTTATACACTGATTTGACATTACTTAATCTCTATATCTATTAGATAAAGAGTATTTCTTTTCTTCCGGGGTTTTCTATAATTATCTCATACAAATTCCCAGTTCCACGCATTTATTTGTAAATTGACCTGGTGATAATATTGCAATACTTGATTAGGAGGTTATTTATTTGTGTAATTATTTTTTTATTATTAAAAAATAGGGTTAGGTGATTGAAAGGTGAAAATTTAGGGTTGTTTGTATTTTTGTATGCTGTATCACAAAAAAATGATAACAAAAAATTTCGTCCAAAATTTTAAAAACATATTTAAGTGTGAACAACCTCATCACTTAGGGGTATGAAAAATAGATAGTAGCCGATTCTCAGACCTACTGAATACGCATATAAAATTTGGTACGAATCGGTACAGCCGTTTCGGAGGAGTATAGGTACGAAAACTGTGACATTAGAATTTTATATATAAGATTATCAGTTAAAAAAAAGAATTTGTAGATCTATTCAAGAAGACTATAGACACAATATTTTGTTATATATTTAATAAGATTAGGCAGCGTTGTAAATGAAAGGCATCAGGCTTGCATTGCTCCCTGGCTTTAAACAATTATCCTGATTTTTCATTAAATTTACACGAAATCTTGTCAAATCATATTCATAAATCTTTCTAAAAACCAGGCTATTTATTAGACCAAAACGCCTGAAAATCTGTTCTGTAATTTTTGATATTATCGTGAGTAGACTTGGCCGAGGAATTTGATTTATAATTTGTAAAACCTGAAAAATAGGAGCATCCCTATTCCCATTCCATATTAGCAAAAGCAAAAATATAGACAGACTCTGCCAATTAATAAAACGTTTAACATGTAAATGACATGCAAATGGATACTTATAGATTTTAATAGGGGGGCTGCTGGGGACTAGGGGCCATTGCTGCCTTGTCGTCATCACTTCTTTTTTTTGGTTTTGCCAATAGTGCTGATCGCAGTGTTGATCCTCTCGCATCGATAACGCTACTGCCCGTTATCGGTCTGTGACATTTAGGTCAGCGGGGAATGGATAAACTGCCATTTATCAGTATGGGAGTTAGATAGGAGACCTTGGTATATGGGATTAGGAGAGCTTTGTGATTAGGGTAAGGTATAGGATATTACTGCTGCGGATAGGGGTTGAAGAGCGGCAGTAATCGCTCAAAGCACCCGGGGTCGCTTACCCGCTTGCTTAGTTAGTAACCGGACAGATTATCTGACTAACCACCCTCTGGGTTCAGCCAACGATATTAGGAGAGTCGGTAGCCGTTGGAGCCAGGCGGCGCAAGATCGGGCCTTGTGGACATCATTTCGTGAGACCTACGTCCAGCAGTTGACATCCATCGGTTGAAGCGACGACGACGACATTTTAATATATTGTTTCTTATTCTTGTAATTTCGTTAAGAGAAATAAACTGTTATTTTGCATAATACTTTTGATAAATCATTCAATAAATATACCTACATATAAGGACAAATTGAGGTAATAATACCTCATAATATTGTATTTCTTCTTAATTATAAACACCTTTTATAGGCATGAAGATTCCTCATTAAGGAAGTTATGTGCATTGACGTGTTTGCTGATTAAACACCCATTTTACATGACCCCTTAGTAAGTATCCCTTACGTTTTATCAGGGATCATGCTTTAGTCAGGTCAATTTGACGTGAATAAATGGTGACGTGAGACATAACATTGTTTTGTTTTTAAAACTGAAAATGCCTTAGGCTAATTTCACATGGTATTATTAAATTTCTATTATTAGTTTAATCTATCTATTAGCCTTATTAATAGAATATCATTTTTATTCCTACACACTCGTTTAAATGTTAAGGCTGTCTTAAATATTAATGCGTTAATAAAATTTATTTAGCGAAAATATTTAAAGCACCAGCATTACAAATATAATTATGTGATAAATTTCAGGAAGTTTCTGGGGATATATATGTCGGAGAATAAGAGAGAAGGAGCATGAAGCATAGGGTCGTAGGGTTCTCCGCCGACATCGTTGTTAGTGGCACCCATAATTCCATCTCGATAATGTGGGATTGGTGGGGATAAATAACTCAGATTATAATGTCCAAGCTCTTAAAGCCGATATCAATTTACACAAAACATTAACAATATCAGCTAGAAACACGATAGTTTCAATAGTCAACCGTTCTGGCGGGCCGTCATCCGAGAACTACCAAGAGACGCGCGCCGGATTGTCACTATTGACTCTGTACCACGCCGATAGACAGATGGCGCCATCGGTCCACAGACTATTGCTCCGACATATATATTTTGTTCTGCAAATTTGCGTTCCATAATATCTTGATTTTGAATAAAGACACTTATAAAATTATCGATTTTGGTGGATGCCTAAATGAAGTGAACGAATGAGACCTCATGGCCGTCCCAATGCAGGCTTCTTCTATCGTAAGTTTATCTTTAATCACCATCCAGAAATGATCCAGATCTTGATTCGCCTGAAGAGCTTCTGGTTTCAATTAGCGGCAGGATAAATCTCTGGGTCAAAGGCTTTGGAAGTGGTCAGGTACCACCCTACCAGCAAAGATGTCCACCAAGCAAAAAAATTCTGTTCTAATAAGATGCTGCGTAGAAACCGAGATAAGTTACCTCTTACCACATTTATCGCGAATGTTGCAAATGACTTACAAATAGACACTATAAAAACAGAGGTGAACCATGTGTAAGGTTTAGAGTGAGTTTAAGTGTTGTGTTGGGAGAAATATTGGTGAGTGATTCGAGAACCATTAGTAATAAGTCAATGTATATAAGATCACAGCATCTCGTGATAATTAAAGAAGTGGAAACATTACTTCGAGGCTGGTTCTGTAAAGGGGTCATCGGTATATCATTAGTACTAGTTATTGGATCTGAGTAGGATGTATCGTTCAGGTGTGTGGATCAAGGGTCATTTTTGGATTTGTACAAGGCTAAAATATAGACACATGAATGAGGACACCTTGTATTGATTTGTTAACGGTGATGTCGTCGTAGAGTACCCTGTTTAAGGTCACGCAGTATCATCTATGTGCGTTAGTAAATAAATAATATTAGCTTAGCTCAGCTACAAATATTGTTAGCCGTAGAATCTTCACCGGGACTACTGCGACATCATGAACCTTGGCAATGAATTATATTTAAGGTTATCATCAAATATGATTACAATGACATGACATGAGAACAATGACATGACATGAGAACTTGGCGACAACTTTAACACGCCTCTATGGATTGAAACTGAGTGACAATGTAAGACATAGTCTGATAAGAGAACGTTATGGTATAAAAGAAGATGTAGTAACTAAAATTGAGAAAGGTATGCTTTGATGGTTTGGGCACGTACAGAGAATGAATGAAAGGAGACTGACAAAAAGGATTTATGACTCAAGAGGGCATACGAAAGTTGGAAGGGGAAGACCAAGGCGAACGTTCCTGGACCAAATCCAGGACATTTTATTTAAGGGCCAGGTCAAGAGTGCTCTACATCGGTGAACTTGTATGAAAGGTTTAATCAGAATGAAAGAATTTAAGGAGATATGCAAGGACCGTAGTAAGTGGAAGGACGTGGTCTCTGCCTACCCCTATGGGAATGAGGCGTGATGCTATGTATTTATGTATTAACGACCCACTGCTGCGCACATGCCTCCCCGTAAGAGAGAGGGTAAAAGCATAAAAAGCATAGGCCAACCACGTTGTATTACCGTCAGTTGGCAGGCGACACATACCCCAGATTTTCACCTGTCATATTTAGGTTTCTCACGATGTTTTCCCATACTAAAAAGCTCAAAGATGAATTGGAATATACAATCAAAGTTCCGCAAATAACTGCCTCGAACCCTCTGAACTAGAATCCACGCGTCTTACCATTATGTTTTATACCACCAGGGTTTCATGGCTATCTTTACACTACCATGATAACAAATAAAAAGAAGGCTATCGAAATACGCAAATAGGGACAGCAAGGAAACTTTTAGAAAAAGAGGCTTTAAAACAAAAAAAATTAAGTAAACTGAACTAGAAGTAAACCTCAATGTATTCATATTATGTAAATAACTTTATAATATCTTAATTTTCCTTCCCGATTAACTTATTATGCAGTTTCAATAATAAATAGTCATAATTAGTTGCATTCTATTTCTCTGAAATAATAAATAACGTGTATATTATCAATTATAACCACAATAATATGTTACATTAGAGTTTATAATTAGCAGTAAAATATTATTAATTATTTTTGTTTGTATTATCAAAATAATAACAAATGTATGAATTGCGGCTGTATATTGTTACGTTGGTGAAGTGGTTAGCTTGTCCGACTATAGACGTGAGGTCCTGTGTTCGAGTCTCGGGTCAGGTAAATTTGGATATGGATATTGAGTTATCTATTAAGATTTTCCCAATATTTGCCCGGAGTTGGGAATACGATTCAACACAATTCGGACTATGAGACTGAAGGAACAAAGATTAACAAAGATACACTTGTGATAACGCATACACTTGTGTGCTATCTTTGCCAACCCACAATGGAACAGCGTTGTGGGTCTATGCTCTAAAAAACCTCTCTCTTCTGAGTGAGGAGGCCCAGCAATGAGACGTTAATGGGCTGCCACTTACTACGTCTATATATAATACGAACTTGGATAATAGAGAATACAAAGGCCTTTTTCAGGGCCTTACTTCCAAGGGATCCCCACGGACCTTGCTTGCTGAGTTCCTACGGCAACCGTAGAAGAGCATGCCCGCGCAGGCTTGGTTCTTGCTCTTGCACCTAAATGTAAAACAATATTAGAGAGTTCGTCCATACAATGGCGTTTTTTTTAAACAAAAGTTTATGTAAATAAGCCCCAAAGATTCAACATCTCAAAGATAATATTTGTCACGAAGTTGAAACTATTCAGCCTGAGTTGTTGCAGGATGACATGGAAAATGCCTTAAAAACAGACGAAAGTTGCATGACGAATCGCGGTCACCGTTTAGCAGATATAATTTTCTAATCAGAAGGAAAAAGATGTAAAGACCAAATAAACTTAACTGACTCACTGGTCTAGTGGTTAGCATGTTCGACTACAGACATGAGGTCCTGGGTTCTAGTCCCGGGTCGGGCCAATTCAAAAATCAATATTGAGTATTCTATTAAGATTTTCTCAATATTTGTCTGAAGTTGGGAAGTTGGCAGGGTGATCCACCCTTTGCCTCGGAGAGCACGTTAAGTTATCGGTCCTGCTCTTGACCTCGCTCGTGATTCCCGTCACATCGGACTATGAGAGTGAAGGAATAGAGAGTGCACTTGTGTACTATGCCAGCCAATCCGCAGTGAAGCAGCGGAGTGGGTCTATGCTCTAAACACCCTGGCTCCTCGGAGTGAGGAGGTCTGTGCCCAGCAGTGGGACGTTAATGGGCTGCTACTTACTTACAAATAAACTTATTATGAAAATAAAACCTTTCTTTCAATGTTTTCTTTAGAGAAAGTTATAGGCAATCAAAAAGGTAGCGGGACTTTTGCCCCACCTTATAAACCCAAAAATACACACGAATTGATAACCTCCTCCTTTTTTTGAAGTCGGTTAAAAATAGGAAATTATTGCTAAACCAAGCACCCAATGGTGGCTTTATTACATCGTTGATAATTACATTTTATTTTTTGTATATCTCAGTATTTTCCGATAGTTTCTCATCTACCATCATCTAGTCTAGGGCCGCGGTCTGTCAGCCACCCTGGCCCTTCCGGCCCAATCGGACCCTGAGTCTAGGCTCGGTCTATGTTATAAATATCACTCAATAACAACCGACAGTGTGCGAACATCTTCGACTGTCGCTCATAGAGAAGTAATAGTAAGTAAATGTCCAACCAGATATGTAAAGGTTCGCGGCTGTCTCTTATCAAGGTTTCCATCTCTCATTTATAAAGATAGAGGCTAAAAGGGATGCAACCGGGCAACTCGTCGCTTCAACCGATGGACGTCCATTGCTGGACGTAGGTCTCACGAAATGATGCCCACAAGGCCCGATCTTGTGCCGCTTGGCTCCAGCGGCTACCGGTGATCCTCTTTATATCGTCGGTCCACCTTGTGGGGGGTCTTCCTACACTGTGTCATACGGTGCGGGGTCGCCATTCCAGCACCTTCCGGCCCCAACGTCCAGCGGTTCGGCGGACTATGTCCCCGCCCATTGCCACTTCAGGTTCGCGATTCGTAGGGCTATGTCGGTGACTTTGGTTCTGCTACGGATCTCCTCATTTCTGATTTGATCGCGTAGAGAAACTCCGAGCATAGCCCCCTCCATCGCACGCTGAGTGACTCTGAGCTTTCGAATAAGGCCCATAGTCACCGAATATAGTAAACTTTAAATAAATGCGCCAACAAAATTTGGGTTCGCTTGCGTGTGCGTGTGCGTGAGGTTTTGTGTTTTTTACGCCAAAACAATTATTTCGCGAGAAAAAAGCGGCTTACAAGAAACCCAATATCAAATTTGTACTATAAGTTAGGGATATGTATTGCAGATAATTAGATGTTTTCCATGCTGCCAGCATAGTGAGTGTCTATCGCGAAAGAAATATAAATGTCGAATTTCAAGTCAATCTGACAAATAGGTTTTGACGGTTTAACTGGCTAATTGGTGCTAGGAATCGCTTTTCTAGCAGAGATTCAGGTCCAAGGTTCAATTCCTGGTAGGACGAATTTAGGAAATTTTTCTAATTTGTCTGAGTCTGGACTGGCGGAAGACCTAAACTGTGGCTAGTTACCACCATACCAGCAAAGACGTACTGCTAAACAAAGAGATTTGTGTTCGGGTACGATGTTGTTTTGGGACCATAAGAGGTATATCGCTTCTTACCAGATTAGTGCGCTTCCATCTTAGACTGTCCACTACTTACTATCAGTTATGATCATAGTAAACCGCTGTCACTGTCAGCAATAAAAAAAATAGTTTTGGACTTCTCATGGTTACTTCGTCGCTTCAACCGATGGATGTCCACTGCTGGACATAGGTTTCACGTAATGACGTCCACAAGGCCCGATCTTGCGCCGCTTGGCTCCAGCGGCTACCGGCGACCCTCTTTATGTCGTCGGTCCACCTTGTAGGGGGTCTCCCTACACTGCGCCGTCCGGTGCGGGGTTGCCACTCCAGCACCTTCGGCCCCCAACGTCCATCAGTCCTTCCGACTATGTGCCCCGCCCATTGCCACTTCAGGTACGCGATTCGCAAGACTATGTCGGTGACTCTGGTTCTACTACGGATTTCTTCATTTATGATTCGATCACGTAGAGAAACTCCGAGCATAGCCCTCTCCATCGCAAGCGGAGTGACTCTGAGCTTCCGTATGAGGCCCATAGTCAGCGACCATGTCTCAGAACCGTAGGTCATCGCTGGCAACATGCACTGTTCGAAGACTTGGGTCTTCATGGTCACTTAGTGAGTGGTATTTTCCATTATATATTGCCATGCCATGGGAATATAAAGATATCCGTTAATTGTGAGTATATAAGACGCGAAAGTTGAATATATTTATGTTGAATTACATATTAATCGAAGTAATCGTTTTGAAAATTTGTATGAAAGGTTTAATGGGAATGAAAGAAGCGAAGGAGATATGTAAGGATCATGGCAAGTGGAAGGATGTTGTCTCTGCCTACCCCTATGGGAATGAGGCGTGATGCTATGTATGTATGTAATAGTTTTGGAGAGTTCGAAGTGAATAAATAAGCGATCGTTTTTCGCTTATATATCCTATTCCAGTTTGAATTTGGAGATATTCCTTCTTAATGAGCGTATATGTCGAGATAGGAGTATATGTGCTGGATTTCAACTCAATCGGGTAAATAGTTCTGGAGATCTCACAGTTATAGTTTTTCGCATATAAATACGAAACCTGTCAGAAAATGGGGAATATCCTTCTTTATAATCGACTATGTTGCGACATCAGTAACTATATCAAATTTCAAATTAATAAAACCGATAGTTTCAGAGATTTCGTAAGAAGTAATACAGTGGTAAATCCCTTGTATACGTATATATAAGACGATAGATTCCGATAAACTGTAATCTATAAACAACAAAGGTCAGTGCACATAAAAAAGTATATTAAAAGGCAATTCCTGTAAAATTACGTTTTTAACTGTTTCAGAATCATAAATAAATCGCGTAGCCATATCTATTGCTGGGTAATACCAGTTTTTATTGATTTAAAAGTAATGCTATTGTTCCTTGGAACTATATAAACATTGATGACCCTATGATAATTCACTGATCATAGGGATGTCAATAGAATACAAAATATATTTGATTCTCTGAAGAAGTACTTTATTTCTCCGCCTCATTGGTCTAGTTGTCAGCATGTTGAGCTATAGAAAAATAAATATTGAGTTTTATTTAACATTTTCTCAATATTCGCCCAAAGTTGGGAAGTTGCCGGTGTAGTCCATCCCTGTGTCCTATCTTAACTTGGTTATATAATAACAAAATTATTATTATAAATTCAAAGTCAGACCTTCACGCCAAAGTTCTTATTCAATCAACAATATCTCACTTTTTTTTTTCATCTCGAGGAATTTAGGGACTTTTGTCCACAAGACACGTCAGCCCCATCGTAACTTAACTTTAATATGAATCACTGACCCGCTATTATCATATTGTAAAATTGTACAGCTACTTTTGACGTTGGACTACTCAGAATGCTCTGCAGTAGGCCAACATCAAAACAATTTAGACCATAGCGGTTGATCAGCGATTGTCTTTCGTTCATTGTTCTGATGCACTCCAAGAGAAGATGCTGTACGTCTTCTAATTGATTGCATAGAATGCAGTTCGGTGTAGCCGCTTTATTCATTAAATAGGCATATTTATTTGAGGGATAATGCACGGACCGTAACCTGAAAGCTACCTTAAGATGGTTTCTACCTAAGGCAGCATGTCCAAACCATGGTACTCGCGGAGGTTCACTCTGCATGGTCTTACACCAGATCCCCTTCGTTCTGGATCTCTCGTCAAAATAAGATTTCCATACATTACGTATTAAATATTTTACTTTGGGAACAATCTCAGAATAAAAGGGTCTGATAGTAAAACCGGGTCCGATAGCCCCACCCAGCTTAGCAAGTCCATAATATCTCACTTAACTTAGGTTAATGATAGTGTAGGTTACATTATTATTATTGTCAAATCAATGTCAAACCTCGACTCCAAAGTTCATATTAATTTAACAATATCAATCTTAACTTAAGAAAAAGATTACATTATTATTATTGTCAATTCAAAATCAAGCCTTGACTCCAAATTTCTTATTAAGAAAACAATATCTATCTTAACTTAGGTTAAAGATAGCGTAGGTTACTTTATTATTATCGCCAATTCACAGTCAAACCTCCATTTTAAAGTTCATTAAGTTAAATATATATCTTAACTTAAGTAAAATATAGGGATAGCGTAAGTTACATAATTATTATTGTCAATTCGCAGTCAAGTCACGACATCAAAGGTCATTCACCTACATCTTTGTTCAACTATATTTTATTAATAAATTCCTGTTTTCATGCTAGTAGTTTATTGACCTTTAACTGATAATGAAAGTGAATCTGGCTTTCGTTTTAATAATAAAAAAACTTCGTTTACCTACCATATAGTAGATTATATGCGTAGTATATTGTATAAATATTACACATTTACTTCGCAAATATTCACGATCCCTACGTATAAACAGTCAACTTGTCCTATAGACATTTTGATGTTTTTGTAATATTAATGATTATATTGCCCAGTCATCGCCTTATTTAGCTATTAAAACATGTAGCTCAAAATAAATCAGTACAAAAGGTAGTACAGTAATATATCTTTGAGGCACTATTTTATAAAATTAAGATGTTCAACGACCTCAGCAGAGCTTCTCAACAGATGGGCCTAAAAATGAACACGGATAAGACGTAAGTTATGTCCAATATTCATGTTCTGCTTCACCCAGTCATCGTTGGGAACCCGACACTCGAAATTGTTGACGAGTTAATTTCGACAAGGAGGTTAACCGCCGAATCCAACTCGGCTGGGGAGTGTTAGGGAAACTATGCCAGATATTTTCGTCCGATATTCCTCAGTGTCCGAAGACAAAGCTATTCGAACAGTACGTGTTGCCAGTGATGACCTACGGCTCCGAAACGTGGTCGCTGACTATGGCCTCATACGAAAGTTTAGAGTCACTCAGCATGCAATATAGAGGGCTATACTCGGAGTTTCTCTACATGATCAAATCAGAAATAAGGAGATCCGTAACAGAACCAAAGTCACCGACATAGCCCTATGAGTCGCAAACCGGAAGTGGCAATGGGCGGGGCACATAGTCCGACGTACCGATGGATGTTGGGGCCTGAAGGTGCTGGAATGGCAACCCTCCACAAGGTGGAACGATGACATAAAAAGGATCTACGGTAGCCACTGGAGCCAGGAGGTGCAAGTTCGGGCCTTGTGGGCATTATTTCGTGCGACCTATGTCCAGCAGTGGACGTCCATCGGTTCAAGCGACGAGGTAGGTCGTAAAGGATTTTTCTCTCTTTACTTCTACTTTTTTCACAAAACATATAACTATATAACTGCCGAATTTATCGACTAGAGTTATCACTTTTGAATACTATTTTTATATTTTGTTGCTAAACAGATTGACTTTAACAGCATTTATTCTTAAGACAAAATTTTGTGGGTTACTACGTGTTTGATTTGCAACGACGATCTGATACCTTTATTTCTGTCTTAATAACATATAAGGCTTTTGTTGTAAATTGACCGGAAAGACCGGTTATTGACCTCGGGTGTGGTGAAAGCACGCGAAATGATATTTATATACTGGCAACCTGTTTGACTCTCACTCTCGGTTGAATTGGATTAAATAGGAGCAATGGTGCAATGGTGTGATACACGTTTTGCATGCAAAGGATCTTGGTTCAATTCCCAGCAAGGCAAATTTAGGAAATTGTAGATTCAATTTAGTTTTCTTCATATAGATTCTCCAAAAACTTTTCGCAGCTATGTTATTTTTATGTAGTTTATTGGGAAACATTAGGTTAGAGTACTTGTTTAATTGTATTTTATTTTCTCTGTTCTATTTGTTTATATATTCTCTAGTAGTTAACTAGATAAAAATTTTTAATGCGAAAAATTAGGGAGAAGAGAAGGTTAACACAAAAGTAGAAAAACATAAAACCTTTAATAAGAAAGACTGCGGAATACGGCGTCTAAAAAACAATTTGAGACCAAAATTGAACGATAATAAACTGACAAGTAAACGAAAAAACTACGAAATAAACCAGGTTATTTCGGTTCTACCCGCGGTGCATACGTTTCAAAGAGATTTGAAATTTTTTCAGCTAGCGGTGAGAGACTTCTAATTAATGAATTAATATTTGAAAAAACTGTAACATCAAATGTGGCCTCAAGATTGAAAATTAAATAAAATATTACGTGGTTTTATGAAATCACATGTGAAACGGTATCTCCGCAGCCCATAGCGAATGCGACATACAATACATGGACGAAAAAATTGTTAATAAAGGAAAAGTTAGATAAAAGATTCTCTTAAAAAAAAAACAATTTTTTTAACAATTGAAATTTAAACGGGATATATTTATTTATTCCATTACATATACACAACAAAAACGATGTAAAGGCGGTCCTATTGCTGTAAACAAATCCTTCCAGACAACCTTTTGTTTGAGCGCTATTTCTGAGGAAAAATATATGTTTATAGAGAGAGTCTAAACTAATAGTAGGGATGAATAGAAGTTGTGTCCTTAAAGTAATAGTATATAGAGTACTTCGTTACACCGGAAAACATACAGGTGTTAAAAATCAAGTCGGGGAATTACCGACTCACGTGTGAACTGGAAATCACCGGTATTATATGTCTGAAAGACAATGTCGTATTCAATTAACGTTTGTTACGGTGTCGTTTATATTTGGCTATCGATTTATACGATTTTTATAATCGATATATATGAAAATTATATATTTATATCGAAAACTCGAGATCGGCTGGTTTGATTTGGCAAATTTTAGTTTTGAATTATTTGTGGGAAGTCTAGTGGAGTAAATATGAAATAAATGAGTATAGCAACGCTTTCCCATAGAAACCATTCCTACCTGTCAAACATTTGGTATTTTCCCATTGTTTATAAATCAATTAAATTTAAAAGTCGTTCAGAAATCAAATTAAATGTAAATGTGGTTTTGTTTTTGAATGTCAAACGTTTGATTTGCATCCCGTCGTCTCAGAAGTCAAATTTAGTTGAGTTCCCCGATTTCTGACGTTGCCTGGACTCCACCCACGTTTCCTGGGGCGCTCTTAACCAGTTCAAAACCCCCGCCCCCCCCCCCCCAATTCTCGATATGATGTTATATGATAACGTCATTCCAAGCCGAGGCTCGGTCTCATAAAAGACGCCCTTGGAGCGGCGTTTCCCACGAGAGCAAGCCCTTTTCAGAACTCGCACTCCAAAAGTGGCGGCATCCTTAAGGGGTCGTCCATTTCTCCGTTTACGCTGTAAAACCCAGTAGGGCTAACAGCTAAACACATTCCGAACAAACAAAAACGTCGTCACATTTCGCATTAGACTTCCGATCAGAGTAGATCCCTACTGCGAACTGTGACGAACTCTGCAGAACCTAACTGAACCAAACCACGAACATTGAGCCTGGAAGAGCCGAACAACTGAAGACCATAGCACCGAGTATTGAAGAACCGAACTCGCAGAAGCCCTAAGAACCCAATACAGCCCATTGAACCCAGAGCGAATTGCTTGAAGCTGAATCCCTCCCCAACACTGTTCTAGTTGGAGCAACTGTAAATATCGCTTCGTATATGACGAATCTTTGAAAGATATATACCATTTGCGCCTTTTTTGTAAATCTATAGAAGAGTAATCCCGCCATGTACTGTTATATAATATCACTAAGATTAGGCTTAGCGTTTTCTTTTGCCTTGACTTTTCTTACATTTTTAAAATTTAGATCTATCAATTTACTCAAAACCTTGACAAATCATACACGTAAATCTTTCCCATTAATTGCTCTATCTGTTAGTGATACTACATGAAATTGAATTCAGTAGTTTTTCAGTCAATCACTGACAAATTCAGGGTAGTACTTTTTTAAATTATATTTAAATTTATGAGATTCTTATTGCTGCCTCTACCTCATAGTTACACACATAGATTTTTGTTAAATTTTGTTGCGCGATAGAGTCTTAGGCAGTTACTTCTGAGTTGACTAGTAAATTATTTGCCTATATATACACGTACATAATTAGCATCATGCCTCAATCCCATAGGGGTAAGCAGAGACGACGTCTTTCCACTTTCCACAGTCCTTGCATATCTTCTTCGCTTCTTTCATTCTCATTAAACCTTTCATATAAGTTTGTCGGTTTAGAGTACTCTTGACCTGGCACTTATTTAAAATGTCCTAGATTTTGTTCAGGAAAGTTCGCCTTGGTCTTCCCGTTCCAATTTTTCCATTCGCTCCTGACTCAGAAATCCTTTTGTCGGTCTCCTTTCATTCATTCTCTCTACGTGCCCAAACCGTCTAAGCATACCTTTTTCAATTTTAGTCGCTACATCTTCTTTTATACCACAACGGTCTCTTAACACACTATTTCTTACTCTGTCACTCACTTTTAATCCACACATACTTCTCAACGCTCTCATCTCTACCGCATTTATTTTACTTTTGTGATTCTTCTGCCATACGCAACTTTCGCTAACCATACATGAGTCTTAGCACCAACCCTCTTGCATGCAAGGCCCGCCTGGCCCTTTGAGACACCATCTGGCTATTCATAAAGGCGTGCAGAACACCATTTACCATATTCCCTGTATTCACTCTCCTTTTAATATAACTTTCACTTTTTTAAATTTTGAAATTAACAGAGGCTTAAATATTTACTTAAAAATTAACCCACTCTATATTAATAGTAAAATAAATGAGCATCAATGTTAACTATAATGTATGTTTAACACGTGTCGTTTTCATATAGCAATTAGTGCAAAATCCATTAGTCCCATCTTAACGAATCACAAGTTAATATCTCAATGTTTAGTAAAACAAATTTCGTCATCAATATTTATTAATGTATTATATTATAATTATGGTCTTTCAAGCTGTATTTTACATTATATCAACGAACAAATGTTACGTCCGTACAGCAATACATGAACAGCAACTTGGTACATTAAACCAATTTTTTTCAACTACGTCTTTTTCTCCGTTATAACTATACATTGGTCTTAAAATAAACTTCTGCACACATCTCGACTCATATCCATTTGGAAAGGCAGCTAATGAGCAAGGTGATCCTTTATCACTGAAAATTAAAAAAAATATCTATAGATACATAAATACTTTATTGCAGACAGAAAAAGAAATGTAGGATTTATGTAATAACTGGAGAAATAACTTTATAACAGAGAACCTTCAATAGACTGGAGGCCAACTGTTTGTATTATCGTTATGAGATAACTAAATAACTTGTTATTTTTTAAAATGTGAGGCTAAAGTTTCAATAAAAATAGTCGCTGTAAAGGTAAATAGGAACACATTCAGATTCCACTGATGGGTACAGGCCTCATCCCTCATAAGAGAGAGGGTTTTAAATAGACACACCAGGCTGCTCCACTGTGGGTGGGCAGGCATAATATACAAGTGCACTCTCTATTCCTACACTCATAGTGAGATATTACGGCAAGCCGACACGATCGGAGAGAGATCAGGCACAGAGCCGATGGGTTAACGTGCTCTCCGAGGCACGGGGTTGGATTACACCGCCAACTTTCCATCTTCGGGCAAATATTGAGAAAATCTAAATAGAAAACTCAATATTGATTTTTTGAATTGATCTAACGCGGTACACGAACCCAGGAGATTCATGTCTGTTAACGAAAAAGCTGTCCACTATATGCCAATGAGACTGATGGCGTCGCTGTAATTAAAAAAAATAAAAGAAGTCTTTCAGGCCCTTTACACATGCTCATCGTCGCCATTTTTCCAATTAAAGAAGTTTTTCTTTCTTTTTTAATTGAAAAAAGAATGGATACTAAAAAAAACTACGTAGAATATCAGAATTATTTATTTAACTTAACCACCATTATTATGTAACCTCCTTAGTGCTTTTGACAATATAAACTTGTCTAATGCAATCTTATGACGTTTGACATAATTGTCAGCAATTGACAAATACGTATATATACTCTGTATGCCTGTGTGTATTTAATGTGTTTTGTATTAAATTAATATATTTTTATACACAATTTGAAAAAAAAATCATTCTGAACTCTTTCATAAGTGTGGGAAATTTCATCCTCTACCGTCCGCGAAATTTTGGCAAAAGTTTTTTGCTTCACGTATTAATTCAAACTAATATTAGAAAGTATGTTTGTAATGTTTTGACACGAAGACTACTGGACCGATTTAACATTTTTCTCATTAGAAAGCTGCATTTTCAGTGAGCCCCATTGGTTATATTACTATCTTATAAAAGATAGTGATACCTAATAAAAATGCATTAATGTAACCCAGGGTGTGAAAAAATCAGTCGCACTGTCATCACGTGCGCTGCAGAAACTATTGATGAATAACAGACCCAACAGACTTCGTTTTGTCAAAATGATTTGAAATGTGGCAGATTTCAGTCTTACGAATGATTTTCGAGACGAACTATAACTACAGCGTTTCTAACGATCTATAGCTCTTACATTTTGTTACTATACAATTGCCTATTAACGTCCCACTGCTGGACCACATGCCTCCTCACTCATAGGAGAGATGGTTTTGAGAGCATAGACCAACCACGCTGCTCCATTGCGGATTGGCAGGCATATTACACAAGTGCACTCTCTATTCCTTCACTCTCATAGTCCGATGTGACGAGAATCCGACACGACCGGAGAGAGATCAGGCGCAGGACCGACGGCTTAACGTGCTCACCGAGGCACGGGGGTGGAGAACACCGCCAAATTGATTATTGAGAAAATCTTAATAGAAAATTTAATATTGATATATGAAATGGCCCGACACGGGAGTCGAAGCCAAGACCTCATGTCTGTAGTCGAACATGCTAACCACTAGACCAATGAGACAATCTAGACAACAGTGAGTACTTGTAATTTAATAGGAACTTTATTGAATAGCAATAAAGGTCAAATTGACTCTACGTTTTATTTAGAACACGTTTGTATGGGAAACAGAAAAGGCTGAGACTGTTTTTAGGGATTTCCCCTGCAATTAGTCGAACTGTTCTCGTCGTAAAAACTATCCTTAGACTTCAAGGAAGATTTAAAAAAAAGAATTATCAAAATTAACCCAGGCGTTGTTGAGTTATGCGTTTACCAATACATTTTGCGATTCATTTTTATATTCCGATCGTATACCGAGAAAAAAGAACGCAACACTTTTGTAGTTACGACGACTGCGCTAATCAAATTGACTGATGACATTAGATGGGGCATGGACAACAAGCAACTTACTGTTTTGACTCTGCTAGATTTCNTAGGGATTTCCCCTGCAATTAGTCGAACTGTTCTCGTCGTAAAAACTATCCTTAGACTTCAAGGAACATTTAAAAAAAGAATTATCAAAATTAGCCCAGGCGTTGTTGAGTTATGCGCTTACCAACACATTTTGCGATTCATTTTTATATTCCGATCGTATACCGAGAAAAAAGAACGCAACACTTTTGTAGTTATGCCACTATAACTACTTTTTTACATTTTTAAAGTGTCCATAATTAAATCATATTTAAATTTAATATTTTATTAAAGACCGTTTCAATACCTGTAAAATACTTATTAAATTATTAAAATCAGACTAATTATTCAAAGGATATAACGAATTTTAATATGTCAATCTACAGAAAATTGTAGCGACCCTGGGACCCACGGATATACCTATACCTTTTAAATGAATTGAATTTCCGCTAAAACTTTCCTTTGCTGTAACCATTAATGCGACCCAGGGCCAAACCTTCAACGTAAATAATGTTTTACTCATGCACAATTGTATCTTGGCCTATCCCGAGTCGGAACTGCAGAACGTGAAACTATTTCGCTGCCACAAGATAAAACTACTTCAAATGTTGTGTATAGGGAAGCTCTGAGACAATAAATTTCTACAAATAAATCTCTTCTCTAATATAGAAATATAAAAATTACAAGACCTCCTCGAAATCAAAAATTTTTAAATTTGCTAATTTGGACATTTTCATTCGCAACGTAAATGATGTTACGACTTTTGAGATGTATAAGTTTGTAAAATAAAATTTGTATATTGATTAGATTATGAATGTACGTGAAGTAATTTAACACTAAGTGAAATAAAACTTTAATGTTAACAAAAACAAATCGATAGTCCGACTTAGTAGTCTTTCCACTACCACGAGATCGGTATCTACATGGGTGAAACCACGGGGCATTGTTACTATATAGATAAGAGTGTTAAGCATTATATAAATGTGAAAAGAATAAATGATTCAACTCACTTGCATATTTCAACACTAAATTGTTGCTTCGGAATTTTTTTTTCATTTAAAATCAATCGCCAATTCATGTTCTCGTCTAGAGCGTATTGTGGAATGAAAATCTGTAATGGAATAGAATAAGTATTTGATGGTTGACTTTACATTTGTTATAAGTAAGTAAATATACTTATAATTATAAGTTGGAGCTTGAAGATACTAGAGTAGGTAGACCCCCACATCACTATTCTCCGCCATTATGTCCTATATTTTTGTATCCTATGGTGTACTGAAGTAATAAATAAAGAAGTAATTGGAATGGTGTACTGGATATAATACTGGCGAACTACTCATAATATATGTCCATTGCCATCCCACAGCTGGGCACAAGCTTCCTCACTCCAAGGAGTGAGGGTTGTTAGAGCAAAGCCCCACCACGCTGCTCTACTGCCGGTTGGCATTACACACAAGTTTATATAAAAACACAAGTATTTTTCATACTTCTAGCGCTTGACTGTAATATCGCCTTCTGGTATAGTCTGAGATGGAACTACCCTAACCTGGTAAAAGATAATATTCTTCTTATGGTTGATACATCCTCTCGAAGGCCTGTGTTTTGGCAATTTGGATACATTGGTGATGGCTGTTGCACCAGCCAGCGAAGGATGGATGTCCGCTTGCGCGGGGTACACTTTTTACCGCGTATGGAGAAGATGTGGCAAAAATTTGCGCAAGTCTCCCTGATCAATAGGTGGCGGAGTCGGCTCAGAGAACCAAGAGCGCGGGACGTCTACCAATACAGGCATTGAGGCCGATTATAGGGCTGTGGGTTGAGGGACCACATTGCGTCTGACATTCCTTCGCTTAAGGTGGTCTTTTCGGGGCGCGGTTGCTTCAGGAGATATAAGATCGCCAGGAGGGAAGAAATCGAGAAATGCTACGGGAGCGGTTGCGCTGTGGATGCAGCGCAACAAATGCCCATATTGGGACGTACTTCGCGCAGCACTCGTGGGAGTTAATTACAGTACAAAAGTTTACCCTCTCGTCTTTTTCACAAAGGTCGACAGTCTCTTCATCAGATCCTGTCTCTGGAGCTGTTTCATTATGCTGGTCAAGCACGTCTACGTTGAAATCCATGATGTTCTTTTTTGATAACTGAAAAAATATATAACAGCTTTACACGCGATGAAATAGATCAGTTCTTAATTATTTCTGATAGGTTAGAGATGTCACCTGGCGATAATTGACGATATAGTCAAAGATGCCAGTTTTTTTTTTCGCTGGGAAATACGTTTACGCATGCTGGATAGAGTGTACAGCTCCATCCCAGAGTGTGGGACTCACTGTAAGCAGAATACCCTCTAAAACCCAGCGGAACCCTCGTCATCCATATGGTGGACGCCAGATGTTCGCTAGCGCGTTCATCCCTGGCGCCCAAAAGATGGCGGCTCAAAAGAGGGGAAGCAGGCGCTCAAAATTGCTCCGTCTTATACCCCCCGTTCTCCAGCGGGAGGGAGGAGCATCGACCGCTCTCTCTCTTTTCCTCTCTAATTCCTCTTTTTGCAAAATAACGGCCTCACATACACAAAACATATCATCCACTATGCAGGGCAGGGAGAGATCGCTTCCTACCAGCGACATTAAGACGTGGCGCTAGGGGCCCCAGGCCGGGCATTCTGGCAATGTGTGATACGCCGTATCAACAGCCGCACACATTCACGGCACGCAGGCGTCTCCTCACATCCCACAATCTGGTGCAAGTACTTACTAAAACAACCATGTCCAGTAAGCATCTGCACCAATCTGTTTGTTAAAACACCATGCCCCCTTGAGATCCAATCTTCCAAGTGGGGAAGAAAAGCCGCTACAGTGACTGCGCGCCCGCTATAGGAGACCCGAGGTCCTCCCTCCATTTGTGAATTAGGGCCTGGTCGGATAAAGCCCTGATTCTCTGCACCTCAACATCATTGGGCCTTTCTCCTCTATTCCTTGCAGCTACCCGACACTGATATGCAGCTGCAAGGACTTCCGCCCGAAGCTCCCAGGGTGGATCACCTGCAAGAAGTGTTGCTACCGTCCAGAATTCTATACGGTACCCCCGAATTGCTCTGATCGCTATCACTCTCTGCGCTCTGCGGAAGAGTGTTTTATTTTGAGCGGTCAGGGCATTGACCCACAACGGTGCACCGTACAGCACCATACTGGCAATGATCTCTGCATAAAGCTTCCTGCATGGTGACTCCGGTCCACCCACGTTAGGCAACAAACGTCCAAGCGCGGCGGCCGCATTAATCAACCGTGGTGTGATCCACGTGAAATGCGCACGAAATGCCCAACGGCCGTCTAGCATTAGGCCCAGGTACTTCATCTGGGCCTTTACTTTAACCGCCTATCCGTGTACCAGCAAACTTGCCCCCCGTGAAAGACCCCTTCGAGGTCCATGGAAAAGTAAAGCCTCGGTTTTTGTGGTAGACATTTCCAAGCCCAATCTCTGGATCCTTTCCACCACCAGGTTCGTTCCGATTTCAGCAAGCTGTCCCGCCTCTTCAAACGTCCTACTCCGCGCTGTGACAAGGGTGTCGTCGGCGTAGCAAATTACCTTCATCCCGGAGAGGACTGGACACCGCAGTAGCCAGTCGAAGCCTATGTTCCATAATAAAGGCCCCAGCACTGATCCCTGCGGCACCCCGCGGACAACTCTATGCCGGAACAAACTGCCTTTACATTCCCAAAGGACCTCTCTATCTTGGAGGTATGCCATCAACAGCTTTCCAAGATACATAGGCACTTTATGATAGCGTAACGCCTCCAATAGCGTTTCATGAGGGAGACTATTAAAGGCGTTCGCTATATCTAAAGAGACCGCCAGGACAACATTCCCCTTTTCTACCGCATCAGTTGTCAGATTCCGCAGGATTGTAGCGAATCAATAGTAGATCGACCACTACAGAACCCAAACTGAGAATCGGACAGACCGGGCCCCAACCCCTCAAGATGCTGAATGAGACGGGAGGCAAGAATCTTCTGAAATATCTTGCCCATCTCATTCAGAAGCCAGTGTGCTGACCTAATTTTTTTACCTAAGTCTTTAGGTATACTGTGTTTTTTCGGGACGGCTCGTCTTTGCTGGTAGGGTGACAACTAGCTGCTGTCCAACACTTTAGAGAATGCAATTTTCGAGATTTGTTCTGCCGGGCATGGAACATAACGAAATATTAATAATAATATAAGCATCAAAGCGCCAGTGAGGCCATCAAAAAATTTAATGGATACCACGTCCCCGCTAACATAAATCTTAGCCATGGCCGAAGTCTCCCAGATTACCAATCATACCAGGAATTGATCTTAGGCAAGCAAGTGGCAGCGATACTAAAATTAGGGCCCTGTTGTTACAATTATTTTACAATCTACACTAACACTTAGTCCATGTACACTTCCATGTGGAATTTTAGAACGTCGCCATCTAATTGATGCAGCTTAATTGACAACAGACAAAGATTTCCCATTTAAAAAAAAGAATTTCTTTTATTTTATTATAACTAAAATGAAATCTATTTTATGTCCTATATCGGAATACATCAAGCAAACTAACTATAATCTTACATTATCTAAATTTAGTTTAACGTAATTGTACAAATAATTTTAAAATACTGTAGTTCACTTAGCACATAAGAATAATCGTAGAATAGTTCAACAAGCCGCTGTTGCTTTTCGTTTTATTTTACTTTTTATTATTTAGGGAACGAATATAAATCAGCGTCATATTGGTTTACGTACCAATTTAAAATTATCCTGAAGCGCCACCGATTTGGCCATATTTATTTTTTGTAATTCCAGCCTACTCTTGAAATCCATTCCGTAAATTAAGCGATCCACTTTTATCATTTCATACTGTCAACAAGAAAATCAACGAAAAATGGTTTTAATATATCACCGCCGATGGTTTATATAAAGATGGCAATGTTAATAATTTCATAGAAAGTATCGCAAATTACATCATATCTAATAATCAAAGACTTAAAGTGTATTTAAAAAAAATCCTTTAACAAGTTTTCGCTTCCCATTCCATTTCGATGAAAAGACTTTCAAGAGGTGGCTATGAAACGGCATTTTGTCATCTGAATGAAGTTATTGGGATGGTTGAAATGCATTTCAAGAGTAAGCTACTGACTCAATATTCCCCACAATGACGAAATAATTAGAATAATTTGACTTGTAAAGTATTATTTCTAGTCTCTTAAATTGCTGCTAAACATGTGTCCTTTAAGGTACAAGTAAAAAGGCACTTCCTCAAGAAATACATCACGGTATGAATGACCTTGACTGTTATTATTACTGTTTTTTAAATTCGTTATGGTGTTGTTATCACTGCTGGAAAGGTATGTTTAAGTTGTAGTTTACACCTAGCTGTAATTATTATTAATATGTTTTTCATATTTTATTTCTGTCTATCTCTGTTTTTTCTGTAACACTGTAATGCATATCTACCAACGAGTTTTCTTACACCAGAATGGTTGGCGTTTGCACTTTGTGCAATTAAGATTATAAATCAAATAAAAAGCAAAGCTGTCCACGGCTGCATTTGAGATGTGGGCTCTCAGGAAAAGATACCCAAACGAGCTCAATTTTGCCGCATGTATATGACAACCATTGTGCGGAGAAAGGTGGCTATCTTTGGACATATTTGAAGGGATTCTCTATTTGAGTACACAAGGTTGATCGTAGAGGGCAGGATGTTAGAAAAAAGAGCACCAGATAGTAAGTGGTAATGGGTGGGCGATATACGGGAGTGATCCAGTCCTAACTACGCTTTAGAAGGATTGCTCAAGAGAAAGGGCTTCTCCACCTACTGGCCACAAAACTTCACTTTGAAGAAGGCCTTCGATGATGAGGATGTATTTTATTTCATTTTCTTCAATGTTTTACTACACATATGATCGAAATTATGAAGGTAAGCCTTCACATCTTAAAATTCGTTACAATTGCAAAGGGTCAGAGTAGGACGATAAAATAATTTTCCAGTATGTTTTTCATACTCACCTCATCAAACAACGTAGCCACAAATTCTTCTGGATAATTGGGAATAATATCGCAAATACCTATCCTCTTGCATTCTTTTGGAATTTTCACGTTTTTGTAATCCCACGTCACCTTTAGTTTCCCGAGTTCATATTTTGACAAGATTAACGTAGCCAGCTCTGAAATATGGATTAAATTATTAGATAAGATCACATTGTTGTAACTCTCACTCACTCACGTCAATCGATGGACGTCCACTGCTGGACTAAGGTCTCACCTAATGATGCCCACTGTGCCCGGACACACCGAACGGCGCACCTTCGGGTTCCAACGTTCATCAGATCGTCGGACTATGTGGCCGGCTATGTCAGTGACATTGGTCCTTCTACGGATCTCCTCAATTCTGATATAATCGCGTAGATACACTCCAAACATAGCACTTTCCATTGCACGCTGTGACTTTGAGATTTCGAATGAGGCCCAAAGTCAGCGACCACGTTTCCGGTCCGTAGGTGGTCACTGGCAACGCGCACTGTTCGAAGACTTTTGTCTTATCGCACTGAGGGATATTGCAAGAAAAGATCTTACATTGCTTTCTGAACACAGTTGATCTCTTTCTCGAAATTGGACCTACCTAACTGGACTATATCTCCCAGCTATGTACTCGTATTCTCATCAACAATTTCGAGTGCAGAGTTCTCAACAATGATTGGGTGGAGCGGATATTGGACATAACTTTCGACTTATCCATGTTCATTTTTAAGCCCACCTATTGAGAAGCTTTTTTAAGGTCTGAGCATAGTATTAAGGTTTGCCAGAGTCTCAATACAGAGTTACAATAATGTTTTACAGTATAGGAAGTCATCTAAATTGTAATTTTAGAGTTAGATCTTTAAAAAGACAATATTCTCGCTGGTATATTGGGGCGTGTACTGACTTCCACGTCTAAGGTCGTCGGGGTCTATTACCTAAAATGTAAATTTACGAAATTTGAGTTTTAATTTGTCCTACCAACAAAAGGTATTGCTTGCCTGTAAGAACGTCTTCTGGGACTTTGTCGTAGAAACACAGTTACCATTAAATGAATTGTTAACTTTATGACGCCTACTAGAATTTACAACGATTTTATTTTTTATTTCTTATTTTACGTGATATGTATTGCAATTTGTTGCAACTCTACCTAAAACTGACCGTTCACTAAGCATCCCATCAAAATCGGAGCAGCGTTTCGTATTTATTTTACTAGACAAACTCCATTGTAAAATGATAGTTTAAATTAGACTCATAAATTTAGATATTTAATCTATATCCACAATACTCGTACAATAAGGCAATAACTGAGGTGTGTTCTTAAGTTTACATATTAAAACTCTTCGTTAGTCTCCCTTAAACTCGAGATTGGCTGGACTGATTTGAGTAATATTGGTGTTGAATTATTTGTGGAAGTCCAGGGAAGGTTTAAAAGGTGATTAAACATGAAAAAATGCTCGGAACATAGTAGATATAACGATTTCGCATACTACTGATTTCAATAGACTTATTATTTGAAAAATTGAAATTGACAAACGCCATTGGCAACCGTCAATGACTACAGTAAAGAACACTGATATATCCAACTTTATAAAATCCAGTTTTAGTACTTCTCTACAAAATTCAGGAAAGATAAGAACTGAAACCATCTTCACAGGCTTAACTCAATATGACGATGAAGGATGGGATTCGTAACATGAACATAAGATGCATATTTTAATAGGTATGTTTTTGTTTTAGTCTGCCAGTGACATATTATTTCGCTCGCTCTAACATACGCAGTACAGCCGTAAGGGTAGAGCGAGACAAATGTACGATAGTTTTGGTTTTCGCCGATATGTACGGCCGCGAAAGTCGCTCAGTCACCCCCAACGGTTTGCATGGATGTTCTGATGATTCTTTTTCATATTTATATACAAATGATCTAGGATCTTCTAGTACTCCCGTTCGAATCACTCGTAAGTTTGTAATACTTGAAACCGGAAAGAATAATAGAATAAAAAGGTGCTAAACTAAGCGCTCTTTATAAAAGCGATTTCCACTGCATACAGAAGATTAAATGATCTGATCTATTCAATGACTCTGTGAGACATTAGTAGTTGAGTTCACAGCAAACGCAGTTTCAACTTTAAGCGATATAATTCCATATTCTTAGTTATTTAGTGAGTTTGCTATTTATTCTATTCTTTCCCAGCTTTGTCCCACTATATATTATGTACAAACCTCGTTTAGTGACATGAGGCTTTTCATTCAGGTTTTTGTATGAAGCGTTGAACATTAGATTGGCAGCACTTTTACCCTCTCGTCCGAAACTTCCTCTCACCACTTCAACGGCAAGTGTTGATATCTGAAAGTAATAACAGAACGTATTTTATTATATTACTAGATAGCTTATACTGATCAGAAGAGGGTATGGAACTATTATAGCCTTGTGATTAGATTTATCAACAGAGCTTTAGTTACAGACAATACTATAAATTAGAGCTAACAGATATGGATATTGCCCTTTTATTAACAATGTAACGGCTGCTGGTGAAATGCTTGCCTCTAATCATCATACCTGTAAAGCTCTGTGGAACAAGTTCAGCTGGCAGCAACATGAATTACATTGCCAAATGTAAATAATCGGTTTCATTATGTCCCAATTTTTGAAATTTGTCTTGTCTTGTATGTAAAAGTAATTTTAAAATGTACGTATAAATCATTAAGATAACTGGCTTTTGGAATAGGCCCAAAATTAAAAAAAAATAACTCAGTATCGTTGCAAATATGACTCTGCGGTACGCAAGATAAATAGACAAAAAAAAAAAAGTTAAACTGCTTGGGAACAAAGTACAAATGTCAGAAGTGAAACTTCATTAGCAAAGTACTTTTTAAGTCTTGTTTATTAATACAAATCACAAATTTTAGTTTAGTTTCCGAGGCTTAGGGGGAGGGAAAAAGGACGATACGTTAAGAATTTATTGAATTTAATTGTCATTAAAACATTAAAAGTGTGAAAATTTTATAGAAACAATTTATTGAAATCTCAAGTGATGAATTGTAAAAAAAATGCCACGTGTTTTTTGTCAATATTATTACATCAACTTTAATTATTAAATTATTATATAATTATAAAAATAAATTGTTATTTAAATTTTGATTTTGAACTTAAAATTTAGAAAAGAGAATTTATGAAATATTTCATATTTTATGAAAAATAGTATATTGAAAATAAAAAAAATAGTAGATGATTTCCTAAAGCTTTTATGATAAAATATGAAATAATTTGATTTGACATTAATAATTACTGACATACTAAAATTTTGACATCAATAAATATTTGCATGCCATTGAATGGCAAATACAGTGGAACTATTTTATATGTAAACACCGATGTAACCTGTACATGGCAAATAAATTTATTTGAATTTGAATTTGAATGATTAAATGACGAGTGGAAAATTAAAATGCCGCACGTTAATTATAAATATTAAAACAACCTAACCTTCAAGCGAATTAGCACAAAAAAACGCTGCACAATTTCGTGACGCTAATCACACGTTTCATCTGTGAAAATTTTACTCTCATGCGCCTAAAGATTAATTTTATTTTGTTTATTTTTTTACCACTTGATTTGATTTTATTGTGATAAATGTAATTAATTTTTTACATTACATTGTATTCGTACCTAACATAGTTATAAGTTTGTATACTAACAACTTTAAAATCAATCCAATGCTTACCAAAGTAATGCAAAGAATATAGCGGAGAATCCAAGCCATATTTAACCAAGTTTATAAAAATGTTAATGCAAAACCTATGTTAAAAATAATATATTTCACTTTTAACTATTTCCATAGAATAAAGACTTAAAAATTATATGATAAAAACAGTTATGAACGCCACATATCACTCCTGTGGCAAAATAACAATTGATCAATGTACTGCAGTGGACAGCTATATAGTTGGCAAACCATTAAAATTTTATTTCAACCTACCATTTTTCGCAGGTCTCCGTCATTAGTTATAATATGCCTTCTGATGTTCTTTTTTATATGAATTAAGAGGGGCAAGGTAGCTCAGTTTAAATAAGTTGTTGACAAAAGATGATATCCCGGTTATCGTCTCAAATCAATTTAAAGAGGACTATAACAGGCTTATAAGGAATTTGATCACTTTATTGCCAATTATCAAGCATGTAAGTTTGTAAATGATGATATAAAATACCTAGAAATCTTTCTTAGTGATAGAATATCGGCGATTTAGTTATTGCTTCCATATACCAAAAAGTTTATTGCGCTTTCGTAGATTTAGAAAAGGCTTATGATCGAGTGGTGGGGAATGAGCTGTGGTCAACGTTATCTACGTATAGGGTGAGCGGTAGTCTGATTCAAGCATTGAAGTCTCTCTATGAGTCTATAAAGCCAGAGTCTAAGGAGCAGTTACTAGTTGGGTGTAAGAAATTTAGCTCTGGGACTTTTGCCCATGATAGTGAACTCAAATTAGAGTCTCCTATTAGTAGGATTTGATCGAATTCGCTGATAACTCTGGAAGTGTTTGTTAAGAAGCTGTTAAGTGTAATAATTTTGACGGGTGGTGGGAGTTATGCAGCACAAATAGCAAAGTGACGTGGTTTATCTTGTGTGGAACCAAGTTCAATTTCTACCCATAAGTCTTCATGAGTACTTTCCCAGTTACTGATGCGGCGTGATTTAAAATTATTTTTCACTGCGATCAAAACTCCACCACCATTTTTTATTCTATCTAAATCAAATTGATCCCTATACACTTGCCTTCGATACACTGTGTAGCGATTATCAATAAATTCCCCATCAAACACCCCTTCGTTAAGCCATGTTTCTGTAAAAATAATAATATCAAAATCAGTCGACATTTTGATATTATTTAGTTTTACCTTATGAGTTTTACTACAGATTCCCCTAACATTTTGGTAGTATACTTTTAGGTGATCGAATGTTAACATAATAAAATATAAGAGACTAAACATAGAAAGATGAAAGAACCTAAGAAGGCAATTGCTCAAGTTGTTCAATATTTCGCACTACAATATGCTCGGATACATTTCCGTTTTTCCGTAGGAATACACGACCGTTTTTAATCCATACAAATTTGTACATAAGTTTCTTAGCTGTTGATCGAGCCAAAGCGTGTAATTTCTTTAACTCCGGTGTCAGGTGTTCTACAACATAGATTGGCTTTTTGTCACCGCCAAAACCAATATGGCTTGTATTCAATTTGCCATCCTTGTACTTCTTGTTGACTTTAATTACTCCTGCTAAGAATGTACCTCGTATGCGCGGACTTGAGAATTTGACAATCACTGAGCGGAGACGCTCATTATCGGGGTTTATTTTGGCAATCCTAGTGTCTGAAATACTGCTTCCCGTTACCTTACCTATATGCGAGATAATATTAGGTAGATCTTCCGATTTACATTCAGGCAGGCATTGAATCTTAAGATTACACATACGTGAGTGCTGCTCGATTACGTTGACTCGGCTGTTGAGTTCCTTTACAGTGGTTTTTAGGCGATTGTATTCCTCCTTAAGTTCATTTACTTGTGCAATCTCTCCTTGTAGTTGCTTTTTGAAATCCTCATATTGATTATTAATAAAACCTATAAATTCTTTGATTTCGGAAATTTCTTTTGACATTTCTTTTACTTTACTATCTATGATTTTGGTTATGTTTTTCTCCAGACTAACTTGTAGTAATTTCATTTCTTCTTGAATTAAGTGTTTAACGCTATCAAGAGTGAGAGCGTCGTCACAATGTGTTATGGGCTGTACACGTCTATGTGTAACATAAGAGCTTGTATCATGAGGTGAATAGCTAGCACCTCGCACAGGTGTATTAGTGTTATCGCCTTTTGGTTGCTTGGACTGGCAAGATGGACATAACCATTTAGTTATGTATTCCGAAGAAAGCTCTTTGAATTTCTTTTTATTAGAATTAATGCAATCAAAGTGATAGCGTAAGCCGCACGTGACGCATTTAAGTTGTTCAGTCGATTCTATATATTCAGAGCATACAGCGCATTTTTTAGATTTCAAAATTTTGGTACTCATTTTTATATATTAACTAGATTGAAATGTTTCACTAAAAAAACTGTGTTACAATTTTGCTTTCAATAAACAGCAAGCGCTATTTTAACAGTGTGTAGGATAATCGTGACGTAAGCGGTGAGATTGCGTGTTGTCGTAGGTCAGGGATTTTTTAAATGACCAACCGTTATAATTAAGAAAACGATGATAACTCACGATTCTCTCGTCCAAATTTCACAATTCAAACTCCATTTGAGAGATCATTTCACACACTTCACTGTGATATATTGTTTATGATACTTTAATGACTTTAACATGTAATTTGGGAGAAATAATTACGGAGCGACTTTAAAACAATGTTTATCGTACGAAGATGAGGGTGTTATAAACCGACGAACATGTACTCGTATGAAAGGTTTAATGAGAATGAAAGAAGCGAAGAAGATATGCAAGGTACGTGGCAAGTGGAAGGATGTTGTCTCTGTCTACCCCTATGGGAATGAGACGTGATGCTATGTATATATGTATTTTGTTTTTATATATCTAAATCTGTTTCCCAACAGTTTCTTCACTTACTCAAATAAAAAGCCCGTCAATAAAACCTAATAACAAGGGGGATAGTAAATGTTTTAAAATTTTCTGTTTTTAATTTTATAGTATTTCAATTACCTTCAACTGTATATTTTATATGAATGAAGGGTTTTTAACATTTAAGTTTGGATAAGGGATGCATGTTTAAATTTTATTATTGTAAATTCTCGAGCCAATTATGTGACAATGCCATATCATAGAAAGTTGGGTTGGTACACAAATTATAAGTAAATAAACGTACATACACTTAAATACAAATAAATATAATACTTAGATAAGAATACAATAATACTTTAAAATATAAATGATAAATATATAACAATCGGAGCTAAGGAAAGTAAAGCGTGATATGAAGGAGTGTTTGGAAGATAAAGGTAAAGCGTATCATTTGAGGTCAATTACAGAGGTTATACTGATATTTCAAATATTGTCCAATATTCTGTTAAATATGTATATAGAAAGAATTGCAAAATAGAAGTATTTAACAAAAGTTCTTTTTGCGTATACAAAAATGGTTGCGAATGAAGGAAACGGAGAAACCCTGCACCCGGTAATGTACTCCTAAATATGAACCCCTAATATAATGAATACGGTCAGATTGTTAAAACTCGGTCGCGTCAAACAAATCGTCAGAGATTTAAATAGGACACTTTTTTGACATTCACTTTGAATATCTGACACGCTTGAATTGTTTTTTTTTTAATTTACTTTTCAAGAGCACTCCAACTTGTTAATATTCAAATTCTTGTGTTCCGGTCATCAGGACCAGCAAACGCGTAAACTTTAAAAATTTCTGACAATACAAGTATTCCCGTTGTAACTGTTTTTTTTAAACTCCTACTCGCTATCTCCTTTTTTCCTTTTAGAATCTAATTTTCACAATTCTATACGGCCCAATAACGCCGAAGTGTAAATGGAAAATTTTGCATCCCAGTTGCTCTATTAAATTAGTATCTGCTCTGGACACGGGGTCGTATCCAGAGCACATCTTTGTTATAACTTTCTCATATGTGCTCAATCTTCTTTTTCTTGTTCCTTGCCTTATCCCAATTATTTAGCGTCGACCCTTCTCGGTCTTGGGTGCCAAGAGCTCTTGTCTTGGCTTGTTTGTAGGGGTATATTAGTCTCGGGGCAGCATAGGCTCTAGAGACCGCGTCCCAGGTGGCGGATAGGGGAAACTCGCTTGAAAGGTAGGAGTCACAGTTGTAATTCATTCATTATTAAATTAACAATATAAAACGGATCTTTAAAACCATTTTCAATACAAATTTGTATACTTTAGATTAATAATTTAATAATAATAATTTATTTATTTACCAAATTACAATATTTTGTTACAAATTTTTTTATCTTAAAATTAGTTTGGTGTATCTATTTTACATTCGTTCTGTAGCTGAACTAGGTGAAACCTGTGTTACAGCTGCCAGTGCCGACTCTCTATGATGTATTGTTAAAGGAAGCCCTTATTATATGTTGTGTTTAAAGTAAAATTTATTATTGCTTTACAAAATTTGGTAAATATTACGTACGCTCAGTAGTCGTACGTATGAGTAAAGATGAAGTGGTTATGTGTGTGGATATTTGTGACATATGGGTGTGTAAAAAACTTATGTTGTTACTTTAAAAAGACTTTCAGTTTCATCATAACTTAGCTTTTGGAGGTAGGAAACGACTACTTTAAAAAAAAAATTGGTTAAATTTTCTGTTCTCTTAATTACAAAATGGATGTTACGTTTTTCTAAAATTGTTTTATCATAGACTAATTCATTATGTTGTTTGGATAATGTGTAAAGTATAAATAATTGTCTTATTGTAAGTAAGTTACATTATTTGTATAGCAAATTGGTTGGATATAGAAATGGTCGAAAATTAATTAATTTTAAAATAGTCCGTTGTGATACTTCTATCTTTTTTAATGTAGTTTTTGGGACCCCGCCCCATGATGAAATGCAGTAGGTAATTAAGGGCTGACAGATCGCTTGGTATATCCGTTTTAAAATTTCATATTCAACAACATGTCTTAAATTTTTAAACATATATATCATTTTATTTAATCTCGTGCTCAAAATATTAATATGTTTTTTATAGTTTAAGTTATAGTCTAAAATTACACCCAAATATTTTACATTATCTACTCGTTCTAATACAGGGCAGCCACAAACAATGTTAACTGTTTGATTACATGAATGTGAAGTAAGGTGATGATTAAAGTTTAAATTCTTTGTTTGTCTTATTGAAAAAGCAATATATTTGGTTTTATCCACATTAAGAGAGAGAAGGTTCTTATTTAACCACTTGGTGACTGTATTAAAACCAATTTGAGCTGCTTCGAATGCTTCAGACCCAGTATCTGCAATAAAAGTGAGAACTGTATCATCTGCATAAGAGATAATCTTACCTTTTTCTAAAGGGAGACGTGTAACGTGATCAATGTAGATTAGAAAGAGAGTAGGTCCTAAAATACTACCTTGCGGAACACCATGCGTACACCAACAAGTTAGAGCTTTTATGTCTATTAATTTTAACACATTGGTATCGGTCTGATAAATAGTCTTTCAAAAGATTTATTTCATTACTTCTTATCCCAATACCTTCTAATTTATTAAGTAATATAGATATTGAAACGGTATCAAACGCTTTAGCCAGATCCAGAAAGATTGAAGTACAGTTTTTCCCTTTATCTAAGTTAGTAGAGATTAGGTTGGTCAAAGAATGTTCTGCATCATTTGTTGATTTCGAACGCCTCAAACCAAATTGATTTGGAGATAAAAGATTATTTTCTTCTAAAAATTGGCTCAGCCCTTTGTTTATCAATTTTTCTAAAATTTTTGATATAGCAGTTAAAACCGATATTGGCCTGTAATTGGTGAGATTTAATTTATCGCCGCTTTTATATATTGGTCGAACTTCAGAAAGTTTTAGAGATTTTTGGAAAACACCATTTTTTAAACAATAATTGAAGATATATATTAAGGGGGATATTAAATTATATTTACACTCCTTGATCAAGTTGTTTGTTATACCATCACATCCTGCCGTATTGTTTGATTTGAGTTGGATTATTATATTTTTGATTTCATTCTCATCTGTATCTAGCATAACAAATGATTTAATTTCTCTTAATGTGTCTGGAATCCCGTGAATGTTATTTGTGTTACAAATATTAGTAATTTTTTAAATTAATCTTCTGCCAACAGTAATGAAATATCTATTTATATAATCTACTGACAGTTGTGGTGTATTGTACAGAGTTACTAATTTATTGTTGTTGTTATCCTCTGTATGTTTTGATACATTCATAAGTTCCTTAAGAACATTCCATAGCTTTTTATTGTCATTTTTGACATTTTTAACCCTTTCTTTTTATAATTTCTTTTAATATTCTTAAGTAAACTTTTACAAAAATTTCTATATCTTTTATAAATAATCTGATTTTCTTTATTTCCTGGATTACATCTGGCTTATTTATGTAGTTTGTCTCTATGTCTAATACATCTAAGAAGGCCAGGCGTAATCCATGGCTTAATAATTTTATTTTTATTAGTAATGTTGACAATTTTTGTATTATTTTCTATAGCAGATTTTAATATGTTAATGAGATAATTTAATGAGTCATTTGGATCTTGAATGTTGTAGACGGATGTTAAGTCAAGGTTCATAACATCAAAGTACAGTTGCTTTAAATCAATTTTTGTAATTGTTCTTTGATGAACTTTTTTATACTGTTTAAATTTAAGACTTAGTATTACTGGCTTATGGACAGTTATTGAAGTTTGGGGAATTATTGTAGACGAGAGATTTTTAGTTTTAACAGAACATGGTCAATACAAGAACCACTTAGGTCACGCGTCACTTCTGTGTGTGCAGGTAACAATTCGTGAAAAGCATTTAAAGTTAAACATCTGTTGGAATTGTAATCCATTCTGTCATGGATAAGGTCAATATTAATGTCACCCATTAGTGCAACATTTTTTAATTTAAATTGTCATTAACTATTTTATCCAAAGAAATTAAGAATTTGTCTATGTGATTGTTGAAGGGAGAACGGTAAATAGCAACAATGATTATATCTTGTAGCTTTAAAGTAAGACAATACCCTTCTTCAATAACAGGTTCGTCAATAGAAACGTTATATTGTTCATTGACGTAGATTATTATGCCATCATTTTTATATTTTGTGATGCATACGATCTGTAGCCTTTCATTAGTGGTAAAATTATTGAACCAACATTCCGTTAGAACTATTATGTCCATATTTATATTTATCCTATTCAATAGACCTTCGAAACTAGTCATATTACAATTAATATTCTGAATATTCTGAGTAATAACTTTTATATCATCGTTACTAATTATTATGTAATCATTATAACGGCCACCTTGATTTGACATTATTGAAGCTCCTTATCTTAGAGATATGTTTACTTTCTTCGGGTTATTGTATTATTATCTTAGACAAAATCCCAGTTCTAGATAGTTCATAATGAATTGAACTGGTGATAATATTGCAATACTTCATTTAAAGGTTATCTACTTGTTTATTTAAAAAAATGTGTTTTTGTGCAAAATAATTAGCAGTCTTTTAATATTCCACTGCTAGGGATAGGTCTCTTGAATTATAGAAAAGAGGTTTTATAGAGCATTAATTCATCATGCTGTACCACTGCACGTATGTGTAGTCCACACACACCCCTGAATTGCCACCGGGATATGTAAGTTTCCTCACGATGCTTTCCTTTAGCGAAAAATAACACACAAAAATTACAAGACCGATTTCAACATTTTATTACCATTAGAAAGCTGTATGCCTGAAAGGAAGTAATTAAAAACAAAGGTGAAATAAAAGTTTTATGTTAACAAAAATAAATCTATAGTCCGTCTTAGTAGACTATCCGCCGCGAGGAGATCGGTATCTACACGGGTGAAATCGCGATGCATTGCTAGTCTTTTTAGTGGTGCCATTATAGCAAGATAATTATCGATTCTTATGTCACCGGAAAAAGGCAAAGAGTACACTAGAATACAAGCTGTTAATAGTTATGTAAACCGCTTACGATTTTCATCATCGGTTCTTCATACCGACTATTTTTGATAAAAAATAGTTTTAAGGATGTTTAGGTTTAAAAAAATTCTGTGAAGTCAATTAACGGGCGGTAATATTACGTGATAATGTCATGACCTTAAGAAAACATTGATAAAAATGCTTAGGCCGATCGCGTCTCACTATCGCTTGTTTCGCTTGTACGGTCGGCTTAGGCAGAACGTGACTATGTATCATGCTTGATTTCTATGACGTTCGTCTTTTTTCAGAGAAATGGGCGATTGGTCGATGTTACGCTCCATCTTTCTCGGGTTTTTACTTCTTTTAGGGCAGCTACTATTGGCAAGTCTGTTAGTACCGTTACCTTATGTCTTTTACCTTATACCCTGCAAATCACTTATAATTTTTCTGTATTGTCTGGGTGTCGGTAAGCATTATGACCAAAGTCGGCAAGGATTTAAAAGAATCCTTGCTTACTTCGGCATGACGAGACTTTCAACCGAGTCGATAGAATTAGTTATTGGTCTTCACCACATCTCTGGAGTGTCAATTGGTTTGCAACCTACTTCCTGCATAGTCTGTTATTTGGAAGCATAAAGAAATATGGAGAAGACCAAGGTCCAGATATGTCTACTCTTGGTGGCTCAATAATACGTTATGACATCGAAAATTACACCGTATTGCCTTAGGCTTAGTATTTATTTTTCTTAAAATACAAACAATTGGAGACATTAATGCAATAAAGTTCCATTTTAACAAAACAATTCTGGCCAAATTAAGGGCTCGTCATACTATTGATAACTTTTATTAAACTTGACAATTACAATTGTCAAGATTTAAATTTGTTTATTACGCCCTGAAGCAGGGAAAGGTTCAAAAAATCGTCTAAAATTTAACGTAAGCGACTTGTTCATATACGGTAACAAATCACTAACTTCTGTAAAATTTCATATTGGATATTCTAAAACTTATTTATAATAGTAATCGGTTTTTAAATAGAAACTAATATGTTTGAGTTCCATAAAAACCGTTTTTTTAGGTTTTCGTAAATCCTGTTCAGCTGAAGTTAATGAGGTCGCTAGCTGTGACGACCTATAGCTTTACTCGTGTAAATTTTTGGTTTTTTTGCTGGTAGGTTAGCTCATGACTAAGACAGGAGCGTGCTTACTTGGTAAGAGGGAATATATCTCTAATAGTTTGAACACAGTATCATACAGGAACATATATTTTTGATAGGAAGTAACTAGCCACGGTGGAAGTCTACCAGCAGTCTTTAGACTCAACAAATTATAAAATGCAATTTTATTTATAACTCGCTAGAAAGCTTCTTCTTTCAAGGATGGTTCGAATTGGGAAATATGTCAACAGGTATCCTTTTGAATATGTATTTATATTTTCAATATATGCGTATTATAGGAGCTTGTTTTCCGAGCAGCGTTTTAGAAAAATGGATGTGAAATAGTTTTGGAATACTACAACGATGACATCGGCAAGGTAGGTAGGTAGGCAGGTAATGAGATAAAAACACTTTATTTTATGTAATAAACATACATCAAGCATATCTCATCAGCAATTGTTGGTTGCTGTGTGAAATATCCCTAGCTAGGAATGCTGGATGTCTCGTAAAGGCGTAATGTATACTTTCAATTCTTTGGGAGTGCACGCTGAAGTACGTAATCCATATAATGCTGGCATATTCAAGATGACTTGTCACAAAAGCATTCAACAAAATAATTTTCGTTTTGCATAAAAAAAACCCTCAGTTTTGCGTCTAATAAAACCCAGATTCCATGCGGTCTTATTAACTATATTATATATATGAGGTTTAAATGTGTATTTTGCTGTTAACAGCAACTCAAAGTCGTCTACAGTAATTCTGGCAAGATAACATTCCCAATAAAGTAACTTGGGACAAGTTGTTTTTTTTTTGTCTTATATTTTATATGGAAACATTTGTTAACATTAAGAGACCGTACTGTTGATATTTTATTTAGGTCATCCTGATTTCATTTAATACATCCGTCGATTTTAGATGTTCATAAATTATCAGGTCTTCAGCAAACGTATAACAACAATTTTCGATTTCTCAGTAATATCATTTATAAAATCAAGATAAAATAAAGGCCCCAAATGAGAGCCTTAGGGCACTCCAGGCTGAACTAGATACATTTTAGGATCCTAATCATTAACAACAACAGTTAGGGATCTCTATTCTGAGTATGTCGTCATCTGAATATGTCGTCAATTAATGAAAAGGTAGCCTATACCATACTGACCAAGTTTATGAATAATATGTTGATTGTTAACTTTATCAAAAGCGCTACTAAAGTCTACGCCTGTTCGTCCCTATGTACTTCATTAATAAGTCCGAAATAAAATTACAATGTCTAAAGCCATGTTCTGAGATAATAAAAACTATTTCTTGCTATTTACCAAGTAAGGGGTTTACAAGGCTCTTAAATATTTTGGATAAGCATGACGATAACTTTTACGGTCGCCTTTCTTAAACTTTAGAATAATACGGGCTTTTTGCCATTCTTAGAGGAATATTTATACGATTTCTATAATGACATAAACATATTATTATCATATATGTTATAATAATAATAATTTTATGTCATCTATTACATCTTCTATCTATATGTACCAATTGATGTTCATTAGTTTTTTTCAAAATCCAATAGTGGCTGCAATGATTTGGTTAACTTTGGTTTTGAATTATTTGTGGAAGTCCAGGGAAGGGGACGGAAATATGAAAAAAAGGTTGGAATATCGTGAAAACAACAATTTCGCTTTCCCTTATTAACTGTTCGTACCTGTCAATTTGATGTTCGTCTCGTCGTTTAGATATCAAATGAAATATAATAGAATACTTTTGTCTTTTTTATATGTTCTTAGAATTAGATTCTTATGAATTTTTTTATGCATATTCAGTAAGTCTGATAATCGGCTACTATCTAATTTTCAAACCTCTCAAGGTTAAGGGTAATCAACCCCAAAATTTATTTTTTAATTTTTGTCAATTTTTTTGTGTTTTTATTTTTTTGTGATACAGCAAAAATAAATACACACAACCCTAAATTTTCACCTTTCTATCACCAACCCCTATTTTTATTGGGATAATAGTAATTATTTGGCAAAACAACGTTTGCTAGGTCATCTAGTTTAATATAACAATATGTAAAGTAAGTAGCAGCCCATTAACGTCCCACTGCTGGGCACAGGCCTCCTCACCCCGAGGAGCTAGGGTTCTTAGAGCATAGAGTCACCACGCTGCTCCACTGCAGATTGGCAGACATAGTACACAAGTGCACTCTTTATTCCTTCACTCTCATAGCTCGATGTGACGGGAAGCCGACACGACTGGAGAGAGATCAGGCGCAGGACCGACGGCTTAACGTGCTCTCTAAGGCACGAGGGTGGATCACACCGCCAACTTCCCGACTTCGGGCAAAATATTGAGAAAATCTTAATACGATTTCGAATTGGCCCGATCTGGGACTCGAACCCAGGACCTCATGTCTGTAGTCGAACATGCTAACCACTAGACCAATGAGGCAGACTAACAACATGTACTTATAAAAAACATGAATTGAAACAAAATCATATAACATGATTCAATGTAATATAAGCCAAAGAATTTCACTTCCTGCACGTGTAAACTGATTTTTTTTTCTTTATTATTTGGCAATATTCAACTAGATTGCTTTGATGAAGCACGAACAGGCTACTGGTATTTTGACGTGAGTCATTCCAATAGAACCATCTTCCTCACGTACAGGTACACGCTCCGTCATATATTTTTGTCTACAGACTGTATTTACCGGATTCATGATGCCGGAGCAGGGTAAATCGGCATTTCTGGAAAATGAAATATATAGTTCGGTCAAATTTCTTACATTTTTTATTACCCAAAGGTTACCGTGTGACTGTAATATCAATAGTAATTATAGGTAATTTACAGTTTTTAAGGTTTCAACACAGTATCTTATTGGAACGCATTTTTTTGCTGGATAATGGTATTGACCCACGATCGCAGACCCTCATCAGTCCAGACTAAGACAAATTAGGAAATGCAACATCCGAATTTTCCACTGCCGGGAATCGAATCCAGGACTCTTACAAGCGAAGGGAGTACTTGTACCATTGAAGAGTTCACAGGAATATGATGATGGTTTTTTAATAGATGGTTTTTTAATTTAGACGTCAAAGAATTCGAAATTTGGGCACAGGCTTGGAACTCACTTATAGGAGAAATTTTTAAAGTAAAGACATTGGTGTGTAATGCAGATAGGATACATATTACTCCAAATGCTCCTGAGAAATGCAAGTTTCCTCACGATGTTTTCCTTCTCTGGGCATAATGAAGCTCTTCGCAGTTAAATAGAGCATACAGCACATTAAAGTATTTCTACGTATATGTTTTATTTTTATAATAATTAGACTCGCCGCTCGTCGTGGTCGCTTCAACAGATGGACGTCCACTGCTGGACATAGCTCTCACTTAATGCATAAGGCCCGATCTTGCGCCGCCTGGGTCCAGCGGCTACCGGCGACTCTCTTTATGTAGTCAGTCCACCTTGTAGGTGGTCTCCCTACACTGCGCCACCTGATGCGGAGTCGCCACTCCAGCGCCTTCGGACCCCAACCGTTGGACTGTGTGCACCGCCCATTGCCACTTCAGGTTCGCGATTCGTAGGGTTATGTCGGTGACTTTGATTCTGCTACTTTACTGATTTAATCAAGTAGAGAAACTCAAAGAATCACCGTCTCCATTGCACGCTGAGCGACTCTGACCTTTCGTATGAGGCTCATAGTCAGCGACCACGTTTCGGTGCCGTAGGTCGTCACTGGCAACACGCACTGTTCGAAGAGCTTTGTCTTCAGGCACTGAGGAATATCGGACATAAATATCTGCCGTAGTTTCCCGAACGCTGCCCAACCGATTAGGATAAATAATTAAAAATACTAACGAAAGCACTATTCCATGCGGACGAAATCGCGTACACAGCTCGTAAAGTATATAGAGTTCAATGATAACGTACAGAAAGGTAGTTGCATTTTAGAAAAGTTAGAAGTAAATATCCATAAGTGTAAATTGGAATATAACAAAAAAATTAAATAACTTACTTGCATAGTTCAATTTCAAATTGCGGACGGGTGGTTTCTTGTGTGTTGTCTACTACATTGCGCCAGTCCCCTGTCTCCGTCTTTATTACACGAGGAAACATAACCTGGGAAGACAAATGAATATTATCTATCAAATGTGCTTAGGAACCATTGCTGTCTAACATAATACATCAACACAACTGAAGATCTTCACCGATACGCAATTTTAGGATTTATCACGAAAAGGAGGAATAACTCAAGAAGGTGTAAGTATAAAATTGGCAAGATTGTGTTTAAATTTGTTGATGTAATGACAATTGTAGGAAGTCTTGAAAATTGTCGTCTTCTGGGAAATTTGTCGAAATTCTGCGTAATCCTTGGAGATATACCAAACAATGCATGGTGACAATTACAAATGTAAAAGTCCGGGACTCACTAACTTAAATATAATTTATAAAACTGCTTCATTGGTCATGTGGTTATCATGTTCGGCCACAGTCATAAGGTGCTGGGTTCGAGTCCCAGGTTTGGCCAATCGATTTTCGCAATGTTTGCACGAAGGTGAGAAGTTGGCAGTGAGAGAATGAGAGTGAAGGGTGAAGATAGTGAGTACACCTGTGAACTAAGCCTGTCAACTCGAACTAGAGCATAACAACCCACGCTCCTACAAACCTATGTCAGGTAATAGCATTTTAACAGGCTGCTACCTCCCTTTTTTCCAACTTAAATATGTTAGTTATCTTAAGTTATTGATGCACACCATCATGATCTTTTAAAATTTAATTTATCTTCAGGGTTACTGCAAAATACGACGCGCTCGAAAATATCGATGCATCAATCTAATTGCGATTGTACAAAGATAATTTTGACAGGCTAGCGCTTGGCTGTAATCTCACCTGATGGTAGGTGATGGTACACAGTCTTGGCTGGAAGCGCACGTATGTGGTTATAGGTAATTTACATCTTCTGGTTTCTATAAAGCATCGTACTGAAACGCAATGTTTGTGCTTGGCGGCACATCTTTCATGGTAGGGTGGTAACTAGCCAGAGCTGTAGCCTCCCACTAGACCAGATGCAGACAAGTTAGGAAATGCAACTATTGTCCTGCCGAGAATCAAACCTAACACTTCTGCTAGCATTGTGGATATCAACACTTAGTGGAGTATCATTGTGCCGGCGAGGCTGATTTCCATATTGTTTTGCTATTCATGGGAAGTCCGGGCTGGTCATTTGTGTTGTATAAAATAATGAATTAAATTATAACAGTGGCTCGATGACTTTAAATTTGATACTCTTCTGTTGTTTCTTTGAAAATGATTGCATTATGCGTACTCTTTTTACAGTGGAGCATACTTCGATTTCGTCATCCTGCTCAATTTGCCTTTTTTTTCTTATTAAGCTCTCATCAAGTATTCCTGTCTGAAATAGTTAAATAAAGAATTCATATTAGTTTATGCACAATTATAATTATATATTTCGCAAATCTCATTACTTTAGAACGTATAAAAGAAGATGTAGTGACTTATATTGAGAAAGGTATGCTTAAAAAGGGTTTATGAGTCAAGAATGAAGGGGAAAGTTGGACGAGGAAGAGCAAGGTGAACGTTCCTGGAACGAAACCAGGACATTTTAAATAAGGGCTAGGTGAAGAGTACTCTAAAGTGACGAACTTTTATGAAAGGTTTAATGAGAATGAAAGGAGCGAAGGAGATATGCAAGGATCGTGGCAAGTTGAAAGACGTGGTCTCTGCATACCCCTATGGAAATGAGGTGTGATGCCATGTATATATGAATGTCATTATTTTATGAATACAGAACATTGAAAAATAGACAAATGTTAGGGGACCGATCCCGGAAACGAAGCCTATACTGATATTGATTAAAAAAAAATCAAATTTAAAATATATTACTGTACAAAAAAAAAAACCAGAGACGTTGACGCATTCGATGTTTTACTATTTATTATGAAACTATCGTAATTTAGCTGTATTAATATGGTGAAGTGTAAATAATGCGTATAAAAAGTTTTAAAATATGATTTTTTAAATCAGGTTCAATTTTTTCCGTTCCATTATCAAAGGTGTCATTAGTACCATCGTCTTCGTTTTCGGGAGCGGTCTTCTAACACCTTGTATAAACTTTACATTGGTGGAATTTACGCTTCCGTCGTGTAGTTTAGATTAATAATTACAAATAACATAAATAACATTTTAAAGTTATTGAAAATAGCATGTTTACTGATCTATCTTGTGGTCTGAAACGCACATTTTTTTCTTATGAAATGTTTAATCACTCACATAATTTTCCGGCTTCATATCTGTGGTTATTTCTTTGGGTTCATTTTCAAATATGACGTTACAGATTTGATTTCTACATACCAATTGTATATCATTCTCGTAATCTTCTATGTATATCGTATCAAATTCTTTGACTGAAACGTACAAACATATCCATGAAAGAAGAGATTTCATAATGTAAAATATGTCGGAGTGCAAGAGTCGCTGGTCCGTGTGTGTAACGCTGGCGCCATCTGTGTATCGGTGTGGGGGCAGAGTCAATAAGTGGCAGTCCGGCGCGTCTCTCGTCAGTTCTCGAGTGGCGGTCGGTCGGGAGTGGTCGACTATTGAAGTTAATGTATTTGTGTAAATTGATATCGGGAACATTAAGTGATTGAACATTATAATCTGAGTTAATTAATAAAGTGTTTGATTGCACCAACATTACCCACGAACGCTGACAATATAAGAAATTAAATAGTGGATCCCATTAATGACGATGTCGGCGGAGAACCCTACGCCCCTGTGCTTTACGCTGCTCCGTTCTCTCTTATTCTCCAACGAATATATAAAAACAAAATTGGTATAAATTCTAGATGACAATTTGTGGATCTGTCTTGAAATATATTCCGGAATTGTTTTTCGGAAGTCGGGAACTACCAAATTAAGTTACATTGAATTCTTCTGTATGTGTAAATGTGACTGAAATCTTCTTGAAGAAATATTCGGGCGTATTCTGATGGATTTAAGGATGGTTTAGATGACAATTGAATCCGATAAAAAAGTTATTTTAGACTCTGAGCTTCCGCATGAGGCCCATGGCAAACGACCACGTCTCAGAACCGTAGGTCATCACAGGCAACACGCACTGTTCGAAGACTTTGGTCTTCAGGCACTGAGGGTTATCGGACGAAAATATCTGGCGTAACTTCCTGAACGCAGCCCAACCGAGTTCGATTCGGCGGTTGACTTCCTTCTCGAAATTGGATCTACCTAGCTGGACTATATGTCCCAGGTATGTGTACTCGTCAACAATTTCGAGAGCTGAGTTCTCAACGATGACTGGGTGAGGCGGTACATGGATATTAGACATAATTTTCGTCTTATCCATGTTCATTTTCAGGCCCACCTGTTGAGAAACTCTGCTGAGGTCATCGAGCATTGTATTGAGATCTTCGAGAGTCTCTGCCATAATGACTACGTCATCGGCAAACCGTAGATGAGTGATGTACTCGCCGTTGATGTTGATGCCCAGTCCGTTCCACTCCAAAAGCTTAAAAAGGTCTTCCAGCGCCGCAGTGAAAAGCTTCGGGGAGATAACATCTCCCTGTCGCACTCCACGTTGCAGTTGGATAGACGCTGTGCTTTGGTCCTGTATACGGACTGACATGGTGGCGTTTTCGTACAAGCACTTCAACACGTGTATGTACCGGTAGTCAATTCGGCATCTCTGTAAAGATCTCAACACGGCCCATGTTTCCACCGAATCGAAGGCTTTCTCATAGTCCACGAACGCTAAGCAAAGTAGCCGATTATACTCTTCGGTCTTCTGTATAATTTGCCGCAGCGTGAAACCGGCTTATTCGGGAGGCTGGAAGTCGTCGCTGCGATGGAGAGGACTATGCTCGGAGTTTCTCTACGTGGTCGAATCAGAAATGAAGTGATCCGTAGTAGAACCAGAGTCACCGACATAGTCCTGCGAATCGCGAACTTGAAGTGGCAATGGGCGGAGCACATAGTCCGCAGGACCGATGGACGTTGGGGGCCGAAGGTGCTGGAGTGGCGACCCCGCACCGGACGACGCAGTGTAGGGAGATCTCCCACAAGGTGGACCGACGACATAAAGAGGGTCGCCGGTAGCCGCTGGAGCTAGGCAGCGCAAGATCGGGTCTTGTGGACCTCATTACGTGAGACCTATGTCCAGCACTGGACGTCTATCGGTTGAAGCAAAGACGACGACGACCATATGAGCGGTATGTACGCGGTTGACTCCACTTGGAACTTTTAGTAACCCATCATCTTTTATTTAACATATTAATGTCCATTATTTCAAAATAATAATCATTATTAAAAAACTATAAATATAAATTTATAGTTTTTTATAAATAATATCTAATCATCGAAGTTTATTATATAAAAATTAATAGAATACACGTTAATTTTAATTTATATTCCTTCGAATGATTCATATGAATAAACAAATCAATTAAAGTTAACTTACTTGAAGCGGCGTCAACGAGCAATAGGTTAAAAGCGATAGCCTGTGGGAAATTCAAAGCTAATCATTTCGGGAATTCATATGCGATAGATAAATTAAAAGAATAACAATAACATTAGACATACAAAATTTATATATAAGATTTACAAGAAAACATTTAAAAAATAGAAGAATATAATAATATTTATTTTCAAGTAACAAGACTCATAGATCGTTAGTAAGACTTAAAATTATGTTAGTACACTTACACTAAATAATTGCAAGCTAAGCGATGGGTTTATGTAACCCACAGCAATGCGTTAAATAAGGACAGTACGTAGACTGTCCAATCATTTTTAGAATGGTGTTGGGGCTGTCCCGCACTCTGCGCACGAATGAACCACATCTCTTACGCATTGTAGCATGAAAGACATCCACTCGCGCTTCTGCGAACATATTTGACGCACTACAGAAGCGTGGCAGCCCCAGCATCACCCGGAACGCGTTATTATATTGTATCCGTAGGGCCCCATAGGTCCGCTGCGTAAAATCTCGCCATAAGCTGCAGGTATATAGAGAGGTACAATAGGCTCTAAAAAGAACCAGTTTGACCTCTCCAGAACAGCGCGCAAATCGACGAGAGATCATGTTTGCTCTGACCGAGAGAGCCCTTCTTTCCCTTTCAATGGCATCATTGTCCTTGAGGCTAGCGGTGACCACATGCCCTAGATATTTTACTTAAAGTACATCATATGAGAGACAAGATCAAATGTCTTGCTCTAGTCCAAGAATATGGCTACTATAAGAATACCATCGTTTATGCATTTAATGATTAATTTAATTAAACAGAAACGCGCTTTTGTAATAGAGCTATTTCTCCGAAAACTGAATTAAAAACGTTAAAAGTACATAATATGAGAGACAAGATCAATCGCCGTGCTCAAGTGCTTGAATATGGGTATTTTAAGCATACCATCGTTTATGCGTTCAGTAATTTAGCTAAACTGAGACATGCTTTTGTAGTAAAGCAATATCTCCGGCAACTTAAAACATAAAACAAATCTAATATGCAAGACCTTGCTCAAGTCCACGATGTCTACTATAAGAATACCATAGTTTATGCCTTCGGTAATTAATTAATTAAATTGGAACACGCTTTTGTCGTAGTGTTATTTCACCAAAAAATATCAGATTAGTGCCCTTGCATTTTAGACTGTATTATCACTTACCATCAGGTCAGATTTGAGTTAAGTGCTAACCTATCTGCGATAGAAAAAAGAGATATTGTCGATAAGAAAATTTCGATAAAAATTGCGATCCATATAGTCATTGACTATCGGGTGATATCATTTAACAAAGAATTGTGCACAAATTTTCATTATTATGGATATCAGAGTAAAGGGGAGAGAGTGCAACTTCTTAGGCGTGCATTGTATTAAATTCTATAATTATATACAAGTATTTTGGCGTAAGTGAAGAGTGCCTGAGTAAAAATCTAATCGGTATTTTTTTCAACAGACCAGTTTCAATTCAATCACTTAATAAAATATTATCTTTAAAAAAACTAAACTTTTTACTGTAACATACCAGAAAAGCAATAGCAGTAATCATTTTACAAATTATAGTAAACTTATTGCACTAAAAACGTCTCTTTGCGTTAAACTAAAAGAAGGACTGATTGAGGAAAACAGTTAAGTTAATATATATGTTCGAGCTTATCTGTATATATAATATAAAGAATTCGTATATGCTTGTGTAAGTCACAAACTCCTCCTAAGCGGCTGGACCGATTTTATTAATTTTTTTTTGTGTATTTGCTGGATTGACGCATGGTTTACATTTACAATTGGATCCGAAAAATAACGACCTTTTCCATGTTCCCATGGCATAGAAAATTCACGGGCGATACCGCCAGATACAGATAGTATCTATATAGTTAAAAATGAATTGGTTCGTTGATATATATAAGTCGGAGTCAAATAGTTTCCGGAATGCCGTCGCCATCTATCGGCGCTGGACAGTTTCAACTAGTCGCGGGCCGGCGGCGTTCGGCTCGACAGTTCTCCAGTAAGCCAGTCCTGAGCGGTCGACTATTGAAAATGTCGCGTTCCTAACTATTATTGTTAACGTGTTTGTGTAAATTGATATCGGAAACATTAAGTGAGTAAACATTATAATCTAAGTTAATTATAAAGGGTTTGATTGCATCAAAATTACCCACCGACGCCTACACTTTGAAGGTTGAATTGTGCAACCTTAATAACGATGGCGGCAGGTACCTTTTTTTTTTTTTTTGGTAGACGGGGAAAAAATCC
>JACTOM010000667.1:399107-430511 GCA_015832385.1 Elymnias hypermnestra
TCGTCGTCGTCGTCGCTTCAACCGATGGACGTCCACTGCTGGACATAGGTCTCACGAAATGATGCCCACAAGACCCGATCTTGTGCCGCCTGGCTCCAGCGGCTACCGGCGACCCTCTTTATGTCGTCGGTCCACCTTGTGGGGGGTCTCCCTACACTGCGCCGCCCGGTGCGTGGTCGCCACTCCAGCACCTTCGGGCCCCAACGTCCATCGGTCCGTCGGACTATGTGCCCCGCCCATTGCCACTTCAGGTTCGCGATTCGTAGGGCTATGTCGGTGACTTTGGTTCTGCTACGGATCTCCTCATTTCTGATTTGATCGCGTAGAGAAACTCCGAGCATAGCCCTCTCCATCGCACGCTGAGTGACTCTGAGCTTTCGAATAAGGCCCATAGTCAGCGACCACGTTTCCGTTCCAGATCCGGATGTATATGTAGATACGAGTATAAGTCAGATATGACTCATAGATGATGCATTGTTTCAAACTTCTTGACTGAGGGCTTCCGTAATAATATTCCGTACGTGTAACGTCGATTTGACGCTAGATTTAAACAAATTCAACATTAAGTCATGTCTTCGGATCTCCCAATCAAATTAATGATCTTATATGACTTTTAAAGGACGTCACTTTAAGGCCATGTGTTCAATGGGTACTCTTAACGAGTGTTATGTAGAATGTGGTGGCTCAGTCTCAGTCAGTAGCCACAAAAGGAGTTGTCTTTTTGTAACGCTCTCGTCACCTTCGGCTTCACCAGCGTACTGTCCCAGTCTAGTCTTCTATATTCTCTCTATAGTTTCGGAAGATGTTTACGAATATTATTACAGAATGCACGTATGCAAATGGTTAATTGAGATTTATCGTAATGAATAAATGAAAAACAATTTAAAAAACAATTTTTATTTAAAGTTAAAAAATATTAAATAAACTAAAGAGAATACACTTATACTCGTATCTTAAACATAAGGAGGCCTAATTTTTCGATACACCTTTGTCTTATAAAGTTATCACTTACGAAAGTACTTAAATGTTTACGTATATACATTACATATTTTCGCTGACGAACCAGACGAGAATCACCAGTCGCTGACAAGATAAAAAGGTCAGGGTTCTAGCTAACAGAGCCTTGACCCAAAATGGAAGGAGGTCTTCGCGTCCCTTGTAGCGGGTGGAGCGATAGTGGTGGCAATCCTCTCTCATTTGGACAAATGGCTGGGTAGAAAACACGGCTAGCTCTCCTACAGACTGGTACCTGGCTTACCAGTCATAGTTGCTTCGGGAAATATCTGTACCAAACTGTGAGCTGTTAGCCGTCGGCCAACTGTCACGATTGTGGTGCCTCACCGGCATCAGATCGGCACAGATCTCTCACTGGCAAGTATCCGTAATTGTTATTAACACTATATGGACAAAATAGTAACAAATAAATGATTATTGTGCGTTAAAGAGAGTGTGTGAATGCTGCCAAAACTCTCCAGCTCCGATGAAGGGGAGTAGTAAAAAGGTGGAGGAGGTTCGTACATCTTTCCCACGATTGACGTTGGTCTCGCTGGGTTTTATTGGGTATTGCGAGTCCTTACAAAAGTTGCTGAAAATCACCCGAGTTCATTTGCCGGTAGGGCGAATTCAAATATTGCATTTTCTAATTTGTCTAAGTCTGGACTGGTGAGAATCTTCGGCTGCGGCTACCCCATAAAATGAATATGTGTTGTATTTCTTATGACGAGATAATAAAATAAATAATAACAATCACTCTACCAGCAAAGACGTACCAACTAAGAGATTTGTGTTCCGGTACGATGTAAATTGTCTCTTACCAGAATAGCGCGCTTCCATATAATACAACAGTATAAGATTGAAGCACTTACCATTAGGTGCGACCACCTGGTCAACAAAAAAATGTATTATTCTAGTAAAACTATCATATAAACTGTATACCCATTCAGGAGGTGACCCAGACAATAACAATGTTTAAGAATTGTTGTTATCTTTATCGTATTTATATTTATATCCATTCATTTTATTTAATCATAATTTCCAAATGCTTTCAACATTTTACGATTTAGCCTCTAGATATAATATAAATAATCGTCAACTCTGCTCGTCTACAGAGGTTTTTAAGAAACTTTTAAAATCTTTACGTGAGGATAGAGGAAGAAATAATTTCAAAATACTGCATTAATACCAATATCATCTACAAGTTAAAAACAATAATGGAACTTTGGTAATGAATCAAAGAGCATTTTAGTATTGATTGAAAATTTGAGCAACATATTTACTAAGATGATACAAATCTAATAATTTTAAATGATTAAAAAAAAAACAACGTAAATATTTTAAATTACGTGACTTCCTTTTCCCTCACGCTCCGAAAAGAATCAACAACAAACTTAGTAAAATCACTTCAAAATGATTTTTAAATCTCCTTAAAACTTTTAAGCAGCCAAGGCCAATATGGTGTCGCCCATGGCTCACATGAGCTGATTCACTAACATCATTATTTCTTAAAACGCCTCAGTTTTTTCGTCATCGTTATTATAGTGTTCGGTTTCAGTGTACGGTTTTTTTTAGCGCAATTGATAAAACTACCTGCAAGTTACATGAATCTGAAAATCTTGTACATATTGGTGGATGGTTGTTTATAATGTAATGGGACGTGTAGTTAGTAAGTCAGCTGCCTTGATTATTACATTAAGAACAGTTTTTATTGGCTCTTTTTAGCCAAAACTCTTGGAATATCAAAAAATACCCCATAGCTTTACTGTGCAGTGCAACGACAATTCATTGTTAAAACAAGATTCTAATGTTACCATAGTTTGATAAAAACATAAGATCATTTTCGACCAAATGTAAAATCAATTTACACCTGAACAATTCAACGATCACAATATAGTTTTATTTTAAGTATTAGTATATAAGCGTTAGTTTATAAATTTGTGTTGTACGTATTAGTTAGCAGTGCTAGCTTATTTGTATGATTTTATTGATACATATCTTAATTATATACATTAATTACAACGTTTAATAGACTTATTATAGAAAACTGAGATAAAATATCAGTTTTCTATAATAAGCTTACATAGCGTCGAAAATGTCTATATCTAGATTAGCATCGTTAGACTCGTTTTATGACCGATGATTCTGTGATCTGTCTAAGGCCTTCGATTGTGTCCAGTATGAAACCCTGATCGGGAAATTGCGACACTATGGCCTCGCGGGCACAGCATTAGACCTGATGAGTTCATATTTAACCAATAGAACGCAAAAGGTCTGTGTCAATGGCAAGCCTTCTGCGGGGTCTGTGACAAAAATGGGAGTCGCACAGGGTTCCATACTAGGACCATTTCTTTTCCTCATTTATATTAATGACCTTCCTTACTTTGTTAGGGGTGATCATGAGATTGTTCTGTTTGCTGATGATACTTCGCTGTTGTTTAAGATTAATAGGCGACAAACAAATTATGACGACGTAAACAGCTCTCTCAATAAAGTGGTACAATGGTTTGAAGCTAATAATTTACTGCTCAACGCAAAGAAAACAAAATGTGTAAAGTTTACTCTTCCTAATGTGAAACAAACGCAAAACATTGTTAAACTTATTAATGAGGAACTAGACCTTGTAGACGGTACCGTTTTCTTAGGCATTACGTTAGATAACAGATTACAGTGGGGGCCCCATATAAGTGGTCTATCGAACAGGCTCAGCTCTGCGGCTTACGCAGTTAAAAGAATTCGTCGTCTGACAGATGTTGATACTGCCAGACTGGTATATTTCAGCTATTTTCACAGCATTATGTCATACGGTATTCTACTTTGGGGTAATGCTGCTGATATAGATGCAATATTTGTGCTGCAGAAAAGGGCCGTTCGTGCGATTTACAATATGGGTCCAAGAGAGTCGCTAAGAAACAAATTCAAGGCAGTTAACATAATGACAGTTCACTGCGTATATATATTAGAAAACTTGTTGTATGTACATAAAAACATTGACTCTTTTAATAAAAAGAGTGAATGTACATCATATAACTTACGAAACCAAAACAAACTTGTTATAAATTCTAGTAGGCTGCATAAGATTAACAACTCATTTAAGGGTAACTGTATACGTTTCTATAATAAACTCCCACAAGACGTTCTAAAGATGTCAATTAATAAATTCAAAGTCTTTGTTAAAAGAAAGTTGATAGAAAAATCGTATTATAAGCTGCAAGATTACTTAGACGATAGAAACGCTTGGGAGTGAACAAATTGCTCTAATTTTAATTAAAATATAGTAAACTAATATGTTATAGTAATGATGATGGTAAAAAAAAATACCCGACTGAGTTTGTTGTGGGTTCTTCTCGGATCAGGGCGTGAAGGAACCCTCATAACTTTAGATTTTAAGCCGATCTTGAGTACCATCATCAGATGTATATTAGAATCAGAGTGTGGAAAAAAAAATAATTTGACGATTCAAAAGTGCTGTAATATGCCTACTTGAATAAAGATATTTTTGATTTGATTTGATTTGATACATCCTGATATGATAGGAATTGTTAAAACTAAAACATGACGATTTAATTATGCGATATTCAGATGTACAAAGTGTCCGACCCGTGCTGGAGGGCAACTTAACATCTTCATAAATTATATAAAAAAGAAACACATAAGAATAATGTTTTCTTCTTACACTACGTGTTATTTTATAGTATTCTTAAAGATATCAGTTCTTATACAACCTATCAAAAAGAGAATTTAGACAATCAAAATAACATTTTCTTCATAAATTACGTGTTATTATATTATATTTTTAAAGACAAAAATTCCAATAAAAGCCAATTGCTTTCATTAACTTTTATATAAGTAGAAAGGGTTTGGTTCCCATTATAAAAAAATATGCTTATGCGCCCCTTTTAGCAAACAACTTAATACGATGACGTCAAAGTGACGTTAAAATGATAATGTGCAAAGATAAAATATGTCACATATGAGTTATTATTTCATAATTCTTAACGTAATACTACTGCACCTAAATACGACGTCCGTATGTGACGCATTGACGTCAAAGTCACATTTATGTCATCTCTACGTAAAACCGATGATCTTTATATGACCTATACCATACATGAGTCATCAAATATATGGTCATAAGTTCACCTGGTAAAGAGTTGTCGTACTATGTGTTTAATTAGGGAAAATTGGTGAAATTAGGCTAAAGCCTTTTCTAACTTGACCTTGATTTGTCCTTGACTTTTTTTGGTGTTAATTGTCATTATTTTTGTCCGGTATTCCAAATCTGGATACAAAGTCAGATGGTCTGTAATGACAAGAGCAGCAAATAGGTAATTCTGCTTTGATTTTCTCGGTATCGTTGTTCCCTTTCGCAACCAATATCTCCCAAGTGCTCACTTTCTGTTTACAGAATGTTACGAAATCCGGAGCTTGCGGTAAATTGTTGAAACATGATGCATCCGGATTTCTGGAATGAAAATCACCCGGTACATTACATTAACAACTATTACAATCAAAAATATAGTTCATTTCTACTCTATATATTAGTATTTCTTTCATTACATAGAAAGACATTTTAAAACCTTTTACGTGAGCTTTCTATAGATGGCGTCATTTAATGTTGTCAAATACGACTATTATTTAATTAAATGTAAGATAATTAATTAATATATTAAAAAACTGTATTAGGTAAGAGTGTCATTCACTCCAAGTAAAAAAACTTGACTGTTTGACTTGAAAATTTGAATAAGATACACAATCTCCCTTAAATCTAAGATGGAAGACGAGACAGGATGGGGATCCTAAAGACCGAAATTTAGCCGTCGATAACCTCTCCTGAAGATAGCCAAATATATAATGCTACTAACATATACAATGTCAGGCTTTTTTTTGATGTGATTGGGCTTGATCTCAGTTGTCAATCAAAGTAAAGTATAAGAAAAATGTTGTAGGGTTGCCATATAATAACCATTAAAATTTAAACTTACGAGCATCTTTCCAGGCGTATACGTTGAACAAAGTCTTGCCCAGGCGCTTGGACGACAGTTCGCCAAGGTTCGTCCCTTTTTTGCCTCACTGTATACAGAGGTTCGTACTGAAAACAATTTTTTAAAAGTTGAACATTTCTATTATCAATAATATATACTACCTGGCAGTGTTCCCAAATTTTGCCAAACATTACTTTTGGTTTTCAACCAATAGTCTTTGCTTAAAATTGTATAGTTTATTTCGAATTCCAATCATATTAGTTTCATTTAAGAAAATTTCATATTTGAATTAAATAAAAATATAAAGAAAGTTAGACAAGGCCAAAAACATATTGTAAATAATAATAGAGTATTAGACAATAAAGACAAGCTAACAACGCGCTTACTTGCTGAAACCTATACTTTTGCCAGTCTAAGTTAGTCTTATCATTTATGGAAGAGAGACTTTCGACTGTAAATCTTTACAATTTGTGCTAAAGTTATAATTTTATGTAAAATGTCGTATTTATTTATTTGATTGATTTAGAAAAGACCTATGATCGAGTGGTGAGGAATGAGCTGTGGTCAACGTTATCTACGTATGGGGTGAGCGGTAGTCTGATTCAAGCATTGAAGTCTCACTATGAGGGTTCTAGTGCTTGTGTCAGAATAAATGGAGCGTACACGGAGTGGTTTCTTGTCGAAAGAGGTGTTTGACAGGGATGTGTTGCGTCACCATGGCTGTTCAACCTATTCATGGATAACTGTTTACCAGATTTAAAAGAAAGTATGTATGGGTTAAGAATGAATGAATTACTCATGAAATGTTTACTCTACGCTGATGATCAAGCAATACTTGCATCATCCGCTAATGAGCTACAGGAGATGGTAAATATTATGAATGAAGCTTTGAAAAGGAAAGGAATGAAAGTGAATGTAAACAAAACGAAAGTTATGCTTTTTGAACGAGATGAATCTATGATGAATGGCAATATTTTGATAGATGGGGAACAAGTGGAAGAGGTGAAAGAATTTGTATACTTGGGATCTAAATTTACAAAAGATGGAACATGTGAAAGTGATATCGAAAGGAGAGTGAATGCAGGGAATATGGTAAATGGTGCTCTGCATGCTTTTATGAATAGCCAGATGGTGTCTCAAAGGGCTAGACTGGCAGTGCATGCTGGAGTGTTGGTGCCAACACTTATGTATGGTAGTGAAAGTTGGGTATGGCAGAAGAATCACAAAAGTAAAATAAATGCGGTAGAGATGAGAGCGTTGAGAAGCATGAGTGGATTAAAACTGAGTGACAGAGTGAGAAATAGTGTGATAAGAGAACGTTGTGGTATAAAAGAAGACGTAGTGACTAAAATTGAGAAAGGTATGCTTAGATGGTTTGGGCATGTAGAGAGAATGAATGAAAGGAGACTGACAAAAAGGATTTATGAGTCAAGAGTGAATGCGAAAGTTGGAAGGGGAAGACCGAGGCGAACGTTCCTGGACCAAATCCAGGACATTTTAAGTAAGAAGAAGCACAAAAGTAAAATAAATGCGGTAGATATGAGAGCGTTGAGAAGTATAAGTGGATTGAAACTGAGTAACAAAGATAGATAGTGTGATAAGAGAACGCTGTGGTATAAAAGAAGATGTAGTGACTAAAATTGAGAAAGATATGCTTGAATGCTTGAATAGATATGATGAAAGATGGCTTGGGCACGTAGAGAGAATGAATGAAAGGAGACTGACAAAAAGGATTTATGAGTCAAGAGTGAATGCGAAAGTTGGAAGGGGAAGACCGAGGCGAACGTTCCTGGACCAAATCCAGGACATTTTAAGTAAGAAGAAGCACAAAAGTAAAATAAATGCGGTAGATATGAGAGCGTTGAGAAGTATAAGTGGATTGAAACTGAGTAACAAAGATAGATAGTGTGATAAGAGAACGCTGTGGTATAAAAGAAGATGTAGTGACTAAAATTGAGAAAGATATGCTTGAATGCTTGAATAGATATGATGAAAGATGGCTTGGGCACGTAGAGAGAATGAATGAAAGGAGACTGACAAAAAGGATTTATGAGTCAAGAGTGAATGTGAAAGTTGGAAGGGGAAGGCCAAGGCGAACGTTCCTGGACCAAATCTAGGACATTTTAAATAAGGGCCAGGTACTCTAAACTGACGAACTTGTATGAAAGGCTTAATGTGGATGAAGAAGCGAAGGAGATGTGCAAGGATCGTGGCAATTAGAAGGACGTGGTCTCTGGTCTACTCCTATGGGACTGAGACGTGATGCTATGTACGAGTATGTATGTATTTATTTGCTAAACAATACATGGTATTTCTTTAAAAAGAATCTCTTCGACACTCGCTCTGTGTATCTCTTTGCCGCGAGTGAAAATGTGAAATCTAAACAATATCCTATTTTTTGGTGTTAGGGCGTTTTAGGGCGACAACCTACCGTTTAAAATCTACCGCTTAACACTAAATTTCAAGACTTTTTAAGCTTTTAATAGATGAAGGTGTACCATTTTCCGCAAATGTGACTATAAACTTTATCAACGATTGGAGATTTATACAAGAGTTTATAGTATTTATAGTAGTACTATTGAAGTAAAAATCAACTTATTTTGTATTAATACACATCTAAATATAATATTCTGAAGAACCTGCCGGTGACCTTCTCAGTTGATTTCCGCGTAATTAACAGGTATCTGTATCGTTGCCAGTGCGATACATATACTCAAAATGTATATATATAAAAGGACTAGATGTCAGACATGGTGTCACGCGTATAGTTTCCAATCCCATTGGAATCTTTGTGAATGTCTACGTTAAAAAAGAAATATGCATGCAGAGTTGCCATTTAATCGAAGAAATAGTTTGGAAATATCGGTTATGAGTGAGCGAGTGATCTCGCTTATACTCGTATGTTCCGATACCTTGGGAATATGAGTTAACCCGTTGTTCGTGAGCGTTTTCGTCAAGAGAGGGAATATTTTCGAAATCTGTGTCGAGAAAGGAATACCTATGTTGAGTTTCCAGTCAATCCAAGGTATAGTTTGGAAATCTCGTCATAAAAGAGTGAGTGATTTTGCTTATATATTCCGATACCTTGTGAATTTGTATTAACCCGTTCTTCGTTTGCGTTTACGTCGAGAAATGTACATGTATGCAAAGTTTCCAGTCAACCTAGAGATTAGTCTGGAACTCTCGTGATAAATGATTGTGATCTCGCTTATATACTCGTATTCCGATACCTTCGGAATATAGATTAACCCGTTCTTCATTTGCGTTTACGTTGTAAAATGTTCATGTATGCAAAGTTTCCAGTCAATCTAGGGATTAGTTTGGAGGTCTAAGTCGAGAAAGGAATACGTATGTAGAGTTTCCAGTCAATCTGAGGTTTAGTTTGGAAAACTTCTTATAAATGAGTGAGTGATCTCGCTTATATCAGATACCTTGGGAATATGGGTTTACCCGTTCTTCGTTTGTGTTCATTTCGAGAGCTGTCGTCGGCGCTCGTCGTCGCTTCAACCGATGGACGTGCACTGCTGGAGATAGGTCTCGCATATTGATGTCCACAAGGCTCGATCTTGCGCCGCCTGGCTCCAGCGGATACCAGCAACCCTTTTTATGTCGTCGGCCACCTTGTGGGGGGTCTACCTACTCTGCGCCGCCCGGTGCAGGGTCGCTATTTCAGCACCTTCGGGCCCCATCGGTCCGTCGGACTATGTGCCCCGCCTATTGCCACTTCAGGTTCGCGATTCATAGGGTTATATCGGTGACTTTGGTTCTGCTTCGGATCTCCTCCTACTGACTTGATCACATAGAGAAACTCCGGGCAAAGCCCTCTCCATCGCATGCTGAGCGACTCTGAGCTTTCGTATGAGACCCATAGTCAGCGACCACGCTTCAGAGCCGTAGGTCATCACTGACAACACGCAGTTTTCGAGAACTGTACATGTGTGCAAAGTGTCCAGTTAATTGAGGGAATAGTTTGGAGATATTGTGACAAGTGAGTGAGTAATCTCGTTTATATATTTCGATACGTTGGGAATATATGTTCAACGTAACTCTTTCCTAGTGTGCGTCTACTTCGAGAAGATAATATGAATGCAGAATTAACGGTGAATAGAGAGAATAGTTTAAAGATCTTGTGATAAATAAGAAATCTCGCTTATAGCGTGGGAATATGGGAAAATCCGTTCATTGTGGATATCTACGTTGAAAAGTCAAATATATACAGACTATAAAGTCACTCTGACAAGTTTTGGAAATCGCGTGATTAGTGAGTCAGTGATTCTTTTACATATATACTGATTGACTGACATATTGTGCCCTAACAGTAGTACTAAGGATTTAAAAAAATTCAACTCTTAAGGGGTTGAAAGTAAATATGAAACCTCTAATTTTCGATGACCTATGAAAGTTAGTATTTAGTCATTTCATTATTAATAAATAATGATTTGTTTGTAGGTTATTTTAGTTTCAATAACTGTATGTAAGAAGATGTATTGTCATATTATTTCAGTTCAAAAAATAAGACAAAGAAATATAATGGAACGTAATTTATACTATAAAGCGAAGCCACGGATTAAGTTCTAGGGTATAAGCATAATTGGCAACATTTAAATATTTTTATGTAAATAAACAAGTTTGCTGCATGGTCTGATCCACATGTAATCAGACTATAAAAGTAAGTAGGTAAATCAATAAAAATAGCATATTCATATATATATAAACACCTTGCAAATCTTTGTTAAGTTTTTTAATTTTATATTAACGCTTCAATTTCCTGTTAATTTTAACAATTTCACTTTGGTTGTTAAAAAACAAATAATTTTTTAAAGGTTAGAATTTATATATTGGGGGGGGCTTTAAAATTTTAGAAATGCTAAGGTAGTGCATAGTCTAAAAAGGTTGGGAAACACTAATCTAAAGGTGCATGCGAAAAACATTTTGACATCTCATAATGGAACCCTTTATCTAAATAAGATAACCCTCACGTTAACCTGCGTATTTGGTAAATGCTCCAAGAAGTAATATGAAATATGCAGATCCTACATGCCCAGGTTTTGCTGTATTATGAAATAATGATTAGATAAATAATGATAAAGATTAATAGGCGACAAACCAATTATGACGACGTAAACAACTCTCTCAATAAAGTGGTACAATGGTTTGAAGCTAATAATTTATTGCTCAACGCAAATAAAACAAAATGTGTTAAGTTTAGTCTGCCTAATGTTAAACAAATACAAACCATTGTTAGACTTAATAATGAGGAACTAGACCTTGTAGACAACATGATAGAGTACATCATATAACTTACGAAACCAAAACAAACTCATTTAAGGGTAACTGTATACGTTTCTATAATAAACTCCCACAAGATGTTCTAAAGATGTCAATTAATAAATTCAAAGTCTTTGTTAAAAGAAAGTTGATAGAAAAATCGTACTATAAGTTGCAAGATTACCTAGACGACAGAAACGCCTGCGAGTGAACGAATTGCTCTAATTTTCATTAAAATTACACTAATGGTAACAAAAAAAAATACCCGACTGAGTTTGTTGTGGGTTCTTCTCGGATCAGGGCGCGAAAAAACCCTCGTAACTTTAGATTTTAAGCCGTTCTTGAGTACCATCATCAGACGTATATTAGAATCAGAGTGTGGAAAAAAATATATAATTTGACGATTCAAAAGTGCTGCAATATACCTACTCGAATAAAGATATTTTTGATTTCTTTAATAATTAAAACTTACCGTAACTTCACTCTGACAATCATTTTCATCATCAGGATGACCTTGTCGATTATCTTCATCTTTCAGCTCTTCAATTAACGTCGGCTGCGGTAAGGATTTCTATAAAATAATGCGTACTCTTAAATGTGGATAAAATACGGAGACATTTATGTAACTTTACTAAAATATAGACGAAACGCAAGCCCCACCAGTCGCTGTGCCGTTTTTTTAAATCTTTGATATCTTCTGAGACATCCATTCTGATGAAATTCTGTTAAGGACAGTTTTTATCTACATAAAAGATACAACGCAAGTTATTTATTTAATTGGATGAGGAATAATAAAGCGTCGAGCATGTTTGCGGAGAATTTTGATTTTGATTTTGATATAGAGTTAAGATCTGTCCTAATACCATTTTGAGGGTAATGCCTGACAGACAGGATAGTGTCATTAAGGCACACTGGTAGTCAGCGTTAGTTTGTAAATTTATTAATTGTATTAACTAACATAGATTTAAGACTCACCTACTAACAATTAATTGTTAGTAGGCGACTCTTCTGAGAATAAATGATTATTATTACTGTGTTGTATAACAGCTTGATAAATAAATGTGTGTTACTCTACAGAGATAAACATATATCATCGAGGACTTTTATATCGATGTTTTAATAGAATTCCGTAGCACATTAATTTAATCTAATTAGTAAGGTTTAGGCAATGTTTGCAATTACAGCGCACAGAAATTTGTTTGTTACTATATCAAATTACAAAGTCGACTGTTTCTTCGCAATCATCAGGAAAAGGATTGCCTCAATCAAATATATAGTTGAGAGCAGTCCTAATACCATTTTGAGGATAATGGCTGACAGACAGGATAGTGTCATTAAGCCACAGTGGTAGTCAGCCTTAGTTTGTATAAAACAGCTTGGTAAATAACCCAATTTGTTTTTGTGATATGTAAAAGATGAAAATGGTTATTGTGTGCTACTCTTCAGAGATAAACATGTATCATCGAGGACTTTTATATCGATGTTTTAATTGAATTCCGTAGCACGTTAATTTAATCTAATTAGTTAGGTTTAGGCAATGTTTGCAATTTAAGCGCACAAAAATATGTTTGTTTTACTACATGAAATTACAAATCTCTGAATTTTTCGGATTTTCTGTACTTTAATTTATATGTACTATACAAATAAACCTTTTTATTGAATCACTCTGTCTATTGCTAAAAACTATATTAAAATTCGTTGAGTATTTTAAAAGATAACAGATAGCAAGAGCGACTTCATTTTATATTATGTAGAGATATGTTAAGGTCCTTCTTTCCTAAAATACGAGACGTCCCGTTTACCTTTTTTTTTTAAATGGCGAGATAAGCAATTTCTTACAAATTATTGTAAAAAACAATTATCACTTAATTAAGGGCCATTAAAATCGTAATAATGAAATAAATAATAACAAACACATTATTAAAATTGACTTTAAACTTAGGTGTTAAATGTTTAAATTTATTTTCAACTCAACAAACTGTTACTTTTGCCAACTTTAATTTAATGTGGATATTTAGCGAAAAACTAGCTTTTTGTATGCAAGTTAGTATTTTTACATAACTGCATTAATTGTTATTACAATTAACTCGCAAAATTATTTGGATTTACGTTCAAGTCATTACATACTTGTAGGTTGTCAGAAAAAGACCGTGTCCTTTTCTACGTAGTTTTGTTGTAATATAAAAAAATTATTTACCTTATATTATAAAGAGGAAATATACTTTTTTGTGTATAAGTATGGAAGTATGTTTGTAGCTATGTTTTTATACAAAAGCTACTGAACTGATTTTGCCTCATTGGTGTAGTGGTAAGCACGTTCCACTACAGACATGAGGTCCTGGTTTCAAGTCCCGGGGCGGGCCAATTCAAAATCAATATTGAGTTTTCTGATAAGATTTTCTCAATATTTGCAAGAAATTGGGAAGTTGGCGATGTGATCTACCCCGTGCCTCGGAGAGCACGGTAAGCCGACTGATCTCTCTCCAGTCGGATTCCCGTCACATCAGACTATGAGAGTGAAAGAATAGAGCGTGGTGGGTCTATGCTCTAAAAACCCTATCTCCTCTGAGTGAGGAGGCCTGTGCCCAGCAGTGGGACGTTAATGGACTGCTATTTAACTTACCTTTTACTGAACTGATTTTAAAATTTTTTCAATTGAAAGCTGCATTTTCCCTGACCGACATAGGCTTTATTACTTTCTAAAAACAAATAGGAATCCCTAATAAAATGCATTAATGTAACAAAGGTGTGAAACTATTTGTAATATTTGTATAAAATTGTCATCGCGTGCGCTGCAGAAACTCTTGATGATAGAACAAAAAAATGTTCAACAATATTATAGAAGGTATTAATATCTACAAAAGAAGCCGGGATACCATATGTCTAACAACTGTAGTTATTCCACTATAACTATTTTTCTAAATTTTAAAAGTTGATAAAAGTGATGACAATAATCAAACCATATTATTCATACCTCTCGTTTAATCCTTATCCTATTAAATATTATTAAAAGCGGTTTTAATAGTTGTAAAATAATTTTTAACTTATTAAAATCGGATTCAAAAATATAACACGTTTAAAAATATCAATCTAAAGAAAATAATGAGTCGAACTGCAGGAAAAAACAATAGTACGTCAAAAGTTCTACAAATATATAAAAAGGTAAGGTAAGTAGCAGCCCATTAACGTCCCACTGCTGGGCACAGGCCTCCTCGCTCATGTGAGAGAGGGTTTTTAGAGCATAGACCCACCACGCTGCTCCACTGCGGATTGGCAGGCATAGTACACAAGTGCACTCTCTATTCCTTCACTCTCATAGTCCGACATGACGGCAATCCGACACGACCGGAGAGAGAGATCAGGCGCAGGACCGACGGCTTAACGTGCTCTCCGAGGCACGGGGGTGAATCACACCGCCAACTTCCCAACTTCGGGCAAATATTGAGAAAATCTTAATCGAAAGCTCAATATCGATTTCGAACTGGCCCGACCCGGGACTCGAACCCAGGACCTCATGTCTGTAGTCGAACATGCTAACCACTAGACCAATGAGGCAGGCAACAAATATATACTTTCTAATATTATATAAGAAAGTTTGGCATTTTAAATTTTTGTTTGTTTTGTTTTTAGTTTTTACAATATACAATAATTAACTAAAAGTTACAGGACCTATTTTAAAAATTCTTTCAATACCTGTAGAGTTTTTTAAATTGACTAATGTCGAACATTCTACATAAATGATAATACGAATTTTAAAATGTATTATTTAGACTACTTATATTCGTTGTGAAATCTGTATATTGATTAGATTATGAAAGTAAGTGTGTATCTAATAATCTGAAAGGAAGTAATTAAAAACTAAGTGAAATAAAACTTTCTAAGCTTCATTTAAAGTACGCATTTTACTTACATAGCCTTTAAACATTTTGTCAAACTTCTCTTCAGGATAGTCGACAGGTTTAATGGTACAAAAGGTCAAATCTCTGCACGAGTCATGTACCTTATCATCAAAGGCATAGTGAACAGGACCAGGATATCTGATTGGTGCATCTTTCGCTGAAAAGATATAAGATTGTTATGAATGGAATCTATTATATACGAGTACATGTAAAGGCCATGTAACTGCCTCATTGGTCTAGTGGTTAGCATGTTCGACTACAGACATGAGGCCCTGGGTTCGAGTCCCGGGTCGAGCAAAATCAAAAATCAATTCAATTTATTTGCCAGAAGTGGGGAAAAATTTGGTGGTATGATCTACCCCCGTGCCTTGGAAAGCCTGTTAAACCGCCGGTCCTGCGCCTGATCTCTCTCCGGTCGTGTCGGATTCCCGTCACATCGTACTATGAGAGTGAAGGAATAGAGAGTGCACTTATGTACTATAGCCTGCCAATCCGCAGTGTAGCAGCGTGGTGGGTCTATGCTCTAAAAACCCTCGCTCCTCGGAGTGAGGAGTTCTTTGCCTAGTAGTGGAACGTTAATGGGCTGTTATTTACTCATGTAAAGGCCTACTCCTGGTTAGGGGTTTCCTGACTAATTTTCCACCAGATTTACTTAATATTCCACATATGTCATAGCTGGTCCCATTGCTGGGCACATAGGAGATTCATAGGAGAGTGGGTTTTTAGAAATTATCTCCTGGATATATATGCGGGTCACCTCAAGATTTTTCCTTCATCAAACTGCACAATGATGGATTGGAAAGAACAATCTATTATCTCTTAGAGGGACTGTAATTTACCACTCTTTTTGACGAAAATTACCACCCCTTACGGACGTTTTTGCATCGATTGCCCCGCTGAAGGACGCTAAATTTGCTCTTGGTATTTCAATGTTCATGAAAGACTACAAAATGTTATGATTTTTATGTTTACTAATATTTAACCTATACAATGTTACCTTTTGTTTATTAAATTAAGATTCTGGTGTAGCGTCATGTTGAGATAAACTTTGAAATAGTGAAAAAAGTCCGTCTTGTATTTGTAGGCTTACTTCAAGAGTTTTCATTGTTATTCATATTGATTATATAATCAATAACACAAATAATTACCAATAAACACTCGGAATTTAAAAAATACCACAAAAAAACTTAACAACTTTCGACTCGACAAACGCACCGTTAGTAACGGTCATTTTGCGACTGATTTATTTTTTGTTCTATTTCTTGGTCATGTCTCTATGCTCATATTTTAACGACAGTTATCGAAAACCGAAATAGATACTACACATTAAGACTTTGAAAGGAAGCGATGCTTATTTTTCTGATTGCAGTATGTGTCAACTAGAAGTTGACACGGGGTCTATAAAGGTTATTATATATATTTGTATTCCCTCATTTAATTTATACAAGTAATTGAACACTATTTTATATATGCATACATATATTCTTTGCTTTTGTGTATATGAATATTGAAAGATATTATAAAGTCACCATTATAACATTTTAATCGTATTTCTAGCTCAAATATCGAAGTCTTTATTATGATATAGGAATTTTATGTTTGGAGTCACATTTTTGCTGATAACTAGCCACGGCGGAAGTTTCACACCAGACCAGGCCCAGACAAATATAAAATGCAATTGCTAGCTAGCTATTATGGTTTTATTCGTACAATAGTATACATACTTTATCAATTGGGACTTACGTGCTGCGGCAGCTGTCGTGAATTGGTGATTGCAGCAGATGATCTATGGGAACAAACATTGATATTAGACACATATTTCAGAGGTTATATTTAAGCAAAACTTAAGACATAGACATATACCGTCGCAGACTTTTATGTATAATTTAACTAATTTTTGCAAAACTTAAACCGTTTACGCAACGCAAGCAAGGGAAAGTTGCAAAAGGAAAAAACCCAGATTTTGAAACATTTTTTCAATGTTGCACCGCTGTTATTGGTCTTAGCGTGAAGGTTTTGTTGTTAAAATTATGATGAGAATAACTTTATTATGGAAAACTCTATGATGTCATTATTTTAATGCTTTTATAGATACAGAGTCAATTAACAAATGTATATAGTTGATCCGCGTTACGCCATTTGCATTTAATGAGAGAAACAGAGAAGGAACAAATTTTGTTAGCATAAGAAAGGTTATAGTATAAACCTTGAAAGATAGACATATACTCTCATTGGTTTTCTTTTAGAACTCTTAAACGGGAAAAATTTTGTCATACATGATTTTGGCGAAACTTTAACCGTTTACGCAAAGCGCGCAAGGGAAGGTTGCAAAAGGAAAAACCCAGATTTTGAAACATTCTTCATTTTTGTACCGCTTTTATTAGTCTTACTGTTATATATACGCACAACCTTCATCGATAATTAGGCTATGTAACACTGAAAGAATTTTCAAAGTGAAAGTCAAAATATCTTTATTCAAGTAGGCCTATTACAGCACTATTGAATCGTCAAATATCGTTTTTTTTTATATTATTTAATGAATGACTGATAATAACATTAATGAACGGCTTAGAATCTAAAGTTACGAGGATTCCTTCCGGCCCTGATCTGAGAAGAGCCCATAACAAACTCAGTCAGGTGTACGATTTTTTTTCATTATCATTACAATATATATTTTAAATTTATTCTATATCTATATACATATAGAGCAATTCATTCACACCCACTCTTTTTGTCTTCTAATTCTATTCTTTCAAATTAAAGAATGATTTCGCAATTAGTTTTCTTACTTTTTCTGGGAGCTTGTTGTATCAACGTATACAGTTACCCTTGAATGTCTTGCTTGCTTCATTACCGCAATTTTATTTTTATTTCTTAAGTTTTATGAGGTCCATTCACTTTCTTTCTTAAAAGAGTCAATATTTTTATGGACGTACAATAGTTTTCTAGTATAATTTTTTCAAATCGGCTAGTAGTTCTTGAGATTAACGCGTTCAAGCAAACAAACTATTCAGCTTTATAAAATTAATATTGTATAAATTGTGTGCCTTACTTGATAAGTGTATTAGGTAACACTTAAGATTTTCAATTTAAACTACTAGTTTTATGGTTAGCTCTTTCAACCAAACAAACAGTTCAACTTCATATTGTGTTTTCACCATTACAAAGCTGCATTTTCACTGAGCAACAAAGGCTATATTACTTTCTCAAAAAACGTAGGGATCCCTAAGAAACTATTGATTTTATAACAAGAAAATGTTCTACAATATTATATAACGTATTAATATCTATAAATATGCCCGTTATATATGTCCAACTAATATCGTTATGTAATTATCACTACTTTTATACATTATAAAATAAAAAGTGCCGACTATAATCAAACCATATTATTCATAACTCTCTATTAATGCTTGTGCTAATGTTTTGTTAAAGAACGTTTCAATACCTATGAAATACATTTTAAATGATTAAAATCAGACATGCCATTCAAAAGATATAACGAGTTAAAAAATGTCAATCTAAGAAAATAGATTCGACTTTCCATTGCAACGAGATCGGTATCTACGTGGGTGAAACCGTGGGGCATTGCTAGTATTTATATATAGATTGATTTAAATATGTCCGGGTGTAATAGTACTTCATACACGTGTTTTACAAGAACATTATTTACACCACGTGTGGCAAATTAAATTGTCTCAGATCGTAAATTAGTTATATTCAAATGTCTTATGGTAACAGTAACATACGACATAAATCATTGTCTAGTAATGATGTCACTCAATAAAATTAAAAAATAATTAAAAAAAAACTTAGGCGATAATTTAAAACTTAGGCGATAAAAAAGCGTGGGATAGAATTATTTACTCTAATATATTTTAAATAAACTCATTTTGATATGATGCTGATAGAAAAAAAGGGGAGAGAGAGAGAATACTTTATTGTACACCACAAGAATTACACACAGAAAGACAAACAACTAAAATACATAACAGCACAATAAGGCGGCCTTATTTCTGTATTATGTAGCAATTTCTTTCAGGCAACCCAAAAAAGAAGTGAGTTTCCGTGGGTTCTTCCCAGAACAAGACACGAAGAAAATATCGTAAATTTAGATTCTTGAATATTTTTTTACACAGATATATATATATAAGCTGTGACTGCCTCATTGGTCTAGTGGTTAGCATGTTCGACTACAGACATGAGGTCCTGGGTTCGAGTCCCACGTCGGGCCAATTCAAAAATCAATACTAAGTTTTCTATTAAGATTTTCTCAATATTTGCCCGAAGTTGGGAAGTTGGCGGTGTGATCCACCTCCGTGCCTCGGAGAGCACGTTAAGCCTTCAGTCCTGCGCCCGATCTCTCTCCGGTCGTGTCGGATTCCCGTCACATCGGACTATGAGAGTGAAGGAATAGAGAGTCCACTTGTGTACTATGCCTGTACGTTATAAGTTATTTATCATCATGCTAAAACCAGTAAGAGTGGTGCTATAACGAAGAAGATGTCAAAATTGGGGATTTTTCCTTTTGAGACCTTCCATTGCGTAGGCTGCGGTAACGGTTGAAGTTTCCCAAAAATTATTTACGAGAGAATTGTTCCTCTTTAAATGTTCTAAAAAAAAGTCTGGAACAGTATATGTCTATCTTTTAATGTTGGCCCAATATAACCATTGTTATACTAACCAAACTTGTCTTTCTCTGTAACTCTTATGACTTGCAGATGGAGTTGCGCGGGTGATTTTGTTATTAATATAACTATGAGCTGGCCAATTACTCAGGCTTTAGGTACCTAATCACTAGGAAAATTACTTAATATTCCGTATAGAACAATATTAAGCCATTAAATACCACGATCGTGAGATGACGTGAGATACGGTTTTTAAACACTAGGTATTTTCAAACACGCCTTTATACACCTATTGTTATGTTTTAAATCTTGCGTATAATCATAATTTTTTAGGACAGTGTTTCCAAGACAAAGTGTATATAACTGTACTGCCTTTTGTAATAAAGATATGTGACTAAAGCATCATATTTTAATAGCTGTATGGTTTATAAAAAAAGATAACCTAGTTTGATAAAAGGGTGCTATAATCATCAATATTATAAAAACGTGAACTGTCTTAAATGAGAGTTGAATGTTTATACGTTGGGATCGCTGTGTGAGGTTCCGGATTAAAAAAAAAAGGTTTCGTGTTTTTAGAACCATATACATGGTATATAGTTCTAAAAACACGAAACCTTTTTTACAAACATGGTATGTAATATGGAATACTTGCATAATAAAGCTACTGCAGTTATAGATATGACGATTTTTACGGTTAGGATAATTTAGGATAGTTCAGTTAAGTTATTTTAGTTTATGTAGTGCGCATGTATTTCAAACCCGTGGTTTTGCCAACGAATGTAGGGAGGAGCAAGCTCAAGTTTTAGCCGGTAAAGTCCGGCATAACCCGCAATGCCGTCACCCCATGGCGTTGCAAGTATTAATTTCTCGAAGAAAAAAAAAACAGGCTAAAGAACATTGGTTTTTCTAGCCTTGTTCTCCCTTGGAAACTCTAAAACTCGTCATTTAAAAAAAAAATAGGTCAGGTTAGTTTCATTTTTGCTATGGTTTTGTATCGCAGAAATAAAAAAGAAGCTAAGAAATGCTTTTACACACAAATACCGACCCATAGATCGGGAGTGTGGGACTTGGCGAGGGAGGACAATTCTCAATACCCACTAAAACCCACCGGAACCGTTTAATCCGTGAGTGAGACACCAGTGGATCAGCTTGCGCATTCCTACCTGGTTTCTCGGATAAGTATGAGACCACGGTCTGGCAGAAGAACGGCAGAAGAACGCCACTTCCAACACCTCTCACTGGAGAGCATCGCCCCTACAATGCTCCGCAGCGAGAGTTCCCCGCTGATCAGAACCACCCAGATGTGACGCTGAGGTCTCCAGGCCGCGCAGTTTGTCACAGTCTGGTGTGTTGAGACAATAGCTACACCACACTCGAAGCAGTTGGACGATGACCTATTTGGTGCAGGAACTTTCCGAAACAAGCATATTCGATCAGAATCTACACCAGCCTGTGAGAGAGCATCCCTTGCCCCCTGGAGAGCGATTGCTCCAGGCGAGAACGAATTGACTCCATAGTACTGGCAACGCAAGCCAACTTTAAAAAAGTGCGTGCTGGCAAAGTGCACATTTTAGAAGTAAAGCTTCTTTGGCAAACCAATTTTTAAATCTTTTTAATATTTATACAAATTTAAAACTTTAGATTTCGGAGATTTAGAGGCAGGTGAAAAGGAAGGAATTGTAATTAAAATATTAAAAGTGTCTTAAATTAACACAAATAATTTATTGAAGTCTCAGATTACTAATTATAAATACGTCCCACGTGTTTTTTTGTCAATATTAGAAGTTATTAAATAAATTTTGTTTTTGAATTTAAAATTTAGAGAAGGGAATTTATGGAATATACATATATTTTAAGAAATAGTATATTATAATATTAAATGACGAGTGGCAAATTAGCATAAGAAACGCTGCACATTTTCGTTATTAAAATTCGTCATCTCTGTATCTGTGGTAGCGTTAATACATAATAGAGTACCTATTTGGTGTAACCAATTAAAATTAAACCTGTCTTATATCCTAAATTTGGACAAATGTATCATAAAAAAACAGTTTAGTGTACCCGAGTTTATCGCGATCAAACATTGTGACGGAATTTTTGTACTTAATAACTAATAGACTTTGTTACGAATATGCAGTTTGAATTGGAAAAACAAAGGTAAGCAAGTAGCAGTCCATTAAAGTCCCACTGTTGAGCACAGGCATCTGCTCCACTGCAGGTTGGCAGGCATAGTACACAAGAGCACTCTCTATTCATTCACTCTCATAGTCCGATGTGACGGCAATCAAACACGACCAGTCAGCGATCAGGCACAGGACCGACGGCTTAACGTGATGGCCAAGGCACGGGGATGAAGCGCCCCGACAACAATACAACTTCGCTCAAATAATGTATAATACAACGACTTCGTCGTCGTCGCTTCAACCGATGGACGTCGACTGCTGGACATAGGTCTCACGTAATGATGCCCACAAGGCCCGATCTTGCGCCGCCTAGCTCCAGCGGTTACCGGCGACCCTCTTTATATCATCGGTCCACCTTGTGAGGGGGCTGGCCTACACTGCGCCGTCCGGTGCGGGGTCTCCACTCTAGCACCTTCGGGCCCAAACGTCCATCGGTCCTTCGGACTATATGGCCCGCCCATTGCCACTTCAGGTTCGCGATTCGTAGGACTATGTCGGTGACTCTGGTTCTACTACGGATCTCTTCATTTCTGATTCGATCACGTAGAGAAACTCCAAGCATAGCCCTCTCCATCGCACGCTGAGTGACTCTGAGCTTCCGCATGAGGCCCATAGTCAGCGACCACGTTTCAGAATCGTAGGTCATCGGTGGTAATAGGCACTGTTCGAAGACTTTGATCTTCAGGCACTGAGGGATATCGGACGAAAATATCTGGCGTAGCTTCCCGGACGCCGCCCAACCGATTTGGATTCGGCGGTTGACCTTCTTCTCGAAATTGGACCTACCTAGCTGGACTATGTGTCCCAGGTATGTGTACTCGTCAACAATTTCGAACGGCGAGTTCTCAACGATAACTGGGTGAGGCGGTATATGGATATTAGACATAATTTTCGTCTTATCCATGTTCATTTTCAGGACCACCTTTTGAGAAACTCTGCTGTGGTCATCGAGCATTGTATTGAGATCTTCGAGAGTCTCTGCCATAATGACTACATACAATATATACAATGACTTAACTTAAAATAATTCTAATGTACAATGGGCCGTCTTATCGCTATTTAGCGATCTCTTCCTGACAACCCAACGTATAGGGAGACCGTCAAAAAAGGAGAGAGAAGGTAAGCGGTGTTTTTAAGTTAAATGACAAACATATATTACTTAAAATATATACATACATAAAATACATTTTTATCCATGCCTGTAATTAATGAATTTGCTGTTATTGCGATAAGGAGAGATAGTGCTCCACTACACGCTTCTCGAATGTGGAGATACACAAACAAATACTGAGAATTCACTATTAAAAAACTCAATATGGATTTTTTTATTCGCACGACCCAGAACTCTAACCCTAGACCTCATATCTGTAGCCAAACAAGCTGACCACTAGACCAATGAGTCTGTCTATTGTATTATTCTAGTCTAATAACTACATGCTTTCTTATATATGTTTATTACGTAAATAGTTTTGTTGGTATTCCAACACGGAAACAGATGACATACCACAAACATTTAGTGACTGTCGCAGCGATTTATTAGAAGACATATATTTAGTAATGCAACAAAATAATATGTATTATCAATTTTCAGCGTCCATTCTGTCAATCGTTGACAATTACGCCAAACGTCATAAGGTAACATTAAAAGAGTTTATATTCAAAAGTACTAAAAAGGTTACATTCGCTTAGTTACTATGGTGGTTAACTTTATTCACGCAAATTTATTATTAGTTTTCATTGATAATTATCTATTTTCAGCGTCCATTCTGTCAATCGCTGACAATTACGCCAAACGTCATAAGGTAACATTAAAAGAGTTTATATTCAAAAGTACTAAAAAGGTTACATTCGAATAGTTACTATGGTGATTAACTTTATTCTCGGAAATTTATTATTTTTTTCTTCCATAATTATCTATTTTCAGCGTCCATTCTGTCAATCGCTGACAATTACGTCAAACATCATAAGGTAACATTAAAAGAGTTTATTTTCAAAAGTACCAAAAAGGTTACATTCGAAAAATTACTATGTTAGTTAAGTTTATACTCGCAAATTTATTATTTTTTTCTTTCATAATTTTCTATTTTCAGCGTCCATTCTGTCAATCGCTGATAATTACGTCAAACGTCATAAGGTTCCATTAAAAGAGTTTATATTCAAAAGTACTAAAAAGGTGACATTCGAATAGTTACTATGGTGGTTAAATTTATTCACGCAAATTTATTATTTCTTCTCTCATAATTATCTATTTTAAGAGTCCATTCTGTCAATCGTTGACAATAATATCAAACGTAAGGTTACTTTAATAGAGTTTATATTTAAAAACCCCAAAAAAGGTTACATTCAAATAGTTACTAGGTGGTTAAGTTTCTGGTTTTTCACGCAAATTTATTATTTTTTCCTTTGATAAGGACTTTTTACTAACTAACAAATACAAATAAAACTGAATTAGCGAAAATACCTAGACATTTTTATATATAAGAAGATGTATAGTTTAGATTAAATCGCGTTATTACCATAGTAATAATTGATTGAATAAGATCGATTAAATTATGTACTATTTATTATCTGCTGATAGCTAAGAGTGAATAATATTAAATCTATCCTTTTATATATTTACATAAAATCTATACATATAAATATTATTGAAGTGTCTGTTTGTGATTTCAACGTAACATATTATTAATCTACTGATTATAATGTAAGTAGTCTCCAACTATATCGATAACTATTAATTATAGTATTGTTATATATTATACACTAGCCGTTTCCCGCTGTATCGTTCGCAAAGTTCCTGGTCTCGTGAGTATATGAGGGAATACGTGGAGTCACTGAAAAATTCAAGTCAATCACGGTCACCATTTTCGTATTATTGCATGAAAATAAAACTTCTTCACATTTGAACTCAACTTTAGCTCGACTTTCCTTCCCCTAAAATGGTCCGCGAGTTTTTTTAATCCAAATCAGTATATTTTCATTTATCTTACATTAAAAGTAGTATTCAAGACTTAATAAACACTGTCTAAAATCTCTATATAAATTGAATATACATTTGGATTGAAGCCGCAAGATCGGGCCTTGTGGACATCATTGCGTGAGATCTATGTCCAGCAGTGGACGTCCATCGGTTGAAGTGACGACGACGACGACGACGTGACATTTGTCAAGGCTCTTCTTTTGATGAGATTGGGGGAGATTCGTATCAACTGACAACTACGCTTTTACACACTATATACACTTAAGCTAAATACTGCAGAGTTGCTGAATAAGAGGCGACGTGGCGACGCTTCTCAACGACACACGTAACTCTTTACTTCTGTCACATAAAAAGTATTTAAACACGAATGAATTAATGCAACGTATTTCATATGAATGAGCTAATATTAGGAATAAATATATTACGTGAGATTTGCGGACTCTCTTTTTCTTCTAGGTGAGATTGGGTGATTCTTGTCAGTCTACTACCTTCATTAATTTTATGCATTTATTTAATGAATATTGCCACACAAAGAGAGACTGCAATAACATTTGTATGTACCAATAACACTGAAATTAAAAACTATTATTTCGAAGAAAACCTTTAAAACAGATTCAGATATCTCTTTCAGAATACCTAAAATTAGTTCTCTCTCTCCCAATATATATGTTACATGCATTTTGTAAATAAATCTTATCATAACAAAGAGATACTTCACTAACATTTGCATGTAGAGATAACTGTAACTTTAATAGTTCTTATATCGAATAAAACCTATTTTTACATACCTACAATTGGCTCACACTCTCAAAATAAATATATAACTCGAGCATTTTTTAATAATCTTGCCATTATAGAGAGATACTTCAAAAGCATGTGTATATATAGATAACTTAGTTTACTAATTGTTATTTCGAAGAAACCTTGAAAATAGATTCGAATTTTTCAAAACCTACAATTGGTTCTCACTCTCTCTATTTATATATTTTGTTCAGATATCCAATCGGTATTGAAATACTTATTTATTCATCCAGTTAATTCTATAATAAACTATTGTCTTAGTGAAATATTGTACAGAGCCTTCTATTGGAAGCTCAGGTAAGGTTTAAAGGTTTATTTCTATATAATAAGTTTAACGTACGTAATAACTTGGAAGTACACGTTTGAGATTCAGATTTTTAAACAATATACAGTGATAATTATTCGTAATATACGCAAGATGGCCGTGGATAAGCAATTATATTGTATACATTCTACTGCATAGTTCAAGAGGGTTCACTTACAAGAAATACGATTGCAACAGCCAACATCTTGAAATGGTTATTTCACACAGTATTATTTGTTGTTTTTAGAAAACTTGTTTCGACAGTCGTGCACTCACTAAGGACGTAATACGTGAACTAACTGACAGAGACTGAGAGATGCAGGCTGTCCTGTGTTCTTAAGAAAGCCACATGCGATGAGTAAGGACATATTGACGTATATTATTGTAGAAAAACACAACTCAATGGTAAAGTTGGGCGTGTATTCAAAGATAACAGAAAAATACATGTACATTGTTCGTCATGTGGTGAGAAACACCAACTAATCATACCGTTTTAACGTATTTCTTGTACAATTACTTCAAATGTGATGCTTTATTGAACACCACAACAATATAGAGTACCACGACTTGAGTAATTCTAGTGTACAATAGGCGGTCTTATGGCTATTAAGCTGTCTAGAGTTAGAGAAAGGAGAGAGAAAGTAGGCCGTGTTTATAAATAGATATTACTTTGAAAATATACATAAAATATGTACGTATGACTGCCTCATTGGTCTAGTGATTAGCATGTTCGACAACAGACGTGACGTCCTGAGTTCGAGTCCTGAGTTCGAGTCCTGAGTCGGGCCAGTTCGAAATTTTTTTTCTTCGTAACAGGCCTGCAAGGTAAGGTAAGTAGCAGCCCATTAACGTCCCACTGCTAGGCACAGGCCTGCTCGCTCATATGAGAGAGGGTTTATAGAGCATAGACCCACCACGCTGCTCCACTGCGTATTGGCAGGCATAGTACACAAGTCTACTCTCTATTCCGTCACTCTCGTAATCCGACGTAACGGCAATCCGACACAACGGAAAGAAGAGATAAGGCGCAGGACCGACGGCTTAACGTGCTCTCCGAGGTACGGGGGTGGATCACACCGCCGACTTCCCAACTTCGGGCAAATATTGCGAAAATTTTAATAGAAAACTACGTGCCCAAACCATCTAAGCATACCTTTCTCAATTTTAGTCACTACATCTTCTTTTATACCACAACGTTCTCTTATCTATCTAGAATTTAGAAAATACAATTTTCTAAGTCCCGTCAAAAAAACTTTATGCGCCTAAAGAAGTTTCACTTAAAAAAAATTGCACTATCATAAAATTAGAAATTTCAATTTATAATATATATAGCCATTTGAAAAATTGCATAAAATTTAGAACGTTTTGTTGATCCTTTTATTTCTTTCACTGCTATATGACACGATACAATTTATTAAATTTCTTCTGCTGGGATTCGTACTCGGGATGTCTATCGAAGCAAGTAATCGCGGCATTAAACTAACGAGGTCATTGTACATAATTTGATCGCGTGACCCTCTAGCAAGAATTTGCATAGCAATTATTTAAAAAAACTATTCGTCTCATAGCTGTTATAAACTAGTATTAAAAAAGTAAAGTCCCGTTTATTATCGTGCTGTCAATAATAAAAGAAAAACGTGACCCCCTTGAAGACAAAGATTAAATGTTTTTTTTTTAAATATAAACTAGCTGTGTTACCCTTGTAGTTCATGATTACGTGAAAATATAGGAAAATCCTTCATTTATCAGCTCGACGGGAAGAGATGACGATAATATAAGTCTCTGGAAACCTTTCACTGAATAAGCTGAGACATATATCTAAACAATGACAACTCCTCTTTTCATCTACAAAAAAACCCGCGATGGCATACTTCTATCTTCTAACATACCCATTACTCACTATTCCCTATTTATCTTTTTAAAAACATGGTCACGTGCAACACGGTGATTGTCATACAGATATAAACTGTTTTCCTTTCCTTTCTACCAGATTCTTATCAACTTTAATACGTTTGTTACCTTAAGCTTTTCATGTACATTATGATCCTTTAAACCATATAATTTTTCACAGGGACTCGTTTGGTGTCGAGGCTAATGAGGCAGAAGTTATCTACGTTGTATAAAAATAACTGTTAAAGTTTGTTTTAATGGGCATAAGTCGTCGTCGCTTCAACCGATGGACGTCCACTGCTGGACATAGGTCTCACGTAATGATGTCCACAAGGCCCGATCTTGCGCCGCCTGGCTCCAGCGGCTACCGGCGACCCTCTTTATGTCGTCGGTCCACCTTGTGGGGGGTCTCCCTACACTGCGCCGCCCGGTGCGGGGTCGCCACTCCAGCACCTTCGGGCCCCAACGTCCATCGGTCCGTCGGACTATGTGCCCCGCCCATTGCCACTTCAGGTTCGCGATTCGTAGGGCTATGTCGGTGACTTTGGTTCTGCTACGGATCTCCTCATTTCTGATTTGATCACGTAGAGAAATTCCGAGCATAGCCCTCTCCATCGCACGCTGAGCGACTCTGAGCTTTCGTATGAGGCCCATAGTCAGCGACCACGTTTCGGAGCCGTAGGTCATCACTGGCAACACGCACTGTTCGAAGAGCTTTGTCTTCAAGCACTGAGGAGTATCGGACGAAAATATCTGGCGTAGTTTCCCGAACGCTGCCCAACCGAGTTGGATTCGGCGGTTGACCTCTTTCTCGAAATTGGACCTACCTAGCTGGACAATGTGTCCCAGGTATGTATATTCGTCTACAATTTCGAGTGCTGAGTTCTCAACGATGACTGGGCGGAGCGGAACATGGATATTGGACATAACTTTCGTCTTATCCATGTGCATAAGTCCGTGTCAACAACTAGTTGACATGATACGATAGTTCTGTCTCAAATCGGGCAAATTGAAATATAAGTTCTTTCTTTTTAAGTCATAATGTGTATTATCTATTTCGCTACTCGGATACTGTCGTAACAAAATATGTGTAGCGGTAACACTAGACAAAAGAGAAAACTAAAAATAAATCTGTTACAAAGTGACCGTTACCGTTAAGTTTTTTGTGATAAAATATAAACTGTGTGAGTGTTTATTAGTAATTATTTGTGTTTTTAATTACATAAGTGATGTGAATAACAATGAAAAGCCTTGAGGTTAGTTTTAATTTAATAGATATGAGGCTATGAATACAAGACGGGCTCCTTTCGCTTTCTTAAACCGACCCGAAATCTATCTAATCTGATATCTTCTTAAATATCCATTTTGAAGAGCTGTTAAGGTCAGTTTTGATCTACATAAAACATTCGACTTATTTAAAGTATTTTGTTTAATAAGAAATAATGGTATATTCTATAAAATAGCTTGGTAAATCCCACATATTTTTTGTTTTATGTTAAAAATAAAAATGATAACCGTGGGTTATCCTAGAGATAAATGTATATAATTTTAAACTTTTTTTATAGATTTCTTGAACATATACAATTCCGTAGCACATTAAACTGATCTATCTCGTAAGGTTTAGTAGACATTTGCTGTTCAAACGCACAAAAATATGTTTTTTACGACATCGCGTTACAAATGCTTGAATTTTTCGGTTTTTCTATACTGTAATATGTATGTATTATACCTTACTCTTAAATCACTCTATCTATTGCTGATGAGATAAATGGCATATCTCCAAACCAAGTGGAAATAATCTCACGTTACATTAATATTGTAATATATATAAAAGAGATATTCAGGTATCTATTGACTCATCACGATATCTCTGGAACCATTAGGCGTAGAGACTCGAAATTTGGTAGGAATATTACTCTTAACGAGTTGAGGTCAGCTGAGAACGGATGCCACGAAATTCCACCCGCAAGGGGGGGTTCGGGGGTGTTAACTGTTGACTCATCACATGAGGCGTAGAGACTTGAAATTTGGTAGGAATATTCCTTTTGTCGAGTAGAGGTTAGCTAAGAACGAATTTTACGAAATTTATTGAAATTTGGCACAACGAAAATCTATAGCCTGAAGACGGACTTTAAGGTCTTAGCAGTAATATACAGCAAATAACTCATTGAAGTATCTATTCGTAAGTTTTTTAATTTAAATTTGCCTAAAATATTGAAAAAGGCTACCCATTGAAATCGATGAAAAAAACATTCAACGCAGACGAATTCCCGGTTCACCTTGTTATTTATATTTTTGAATTGTAGCAACCCTAAGCCCACGTGATTTTCGCAGACGATGAGTTATTAAATTAATTTATAAGCAAAAGATTAATATGCAATGTCACAACAAAGATCGGTTGGCACATGGATTGAGATTTTCCTCGTGGCTTTGTCGTTGCATGCGCTATAAATCACCTATATATTTATATACTCAACGTGTTTTGTTACTATGATAACATCTAGGATAATAGAAGTTTTAATTTCTGGAATTCCATTACATAACAATGATAACAGGAAAAAGGAAAACTATACTGCTATTTGTGGTAGTTTTCTATACAAAATCACACAATACAATATTTTCAAAATTTTAACGACACAGCAGAAACCTGGATTTTACAAATATTATAAATGTAAATCTCTCTATATAATGGTTTCTCCGTTCTTATGAACAATTTAAATGTTTGCTTCGATATGTGAGTACACTAAAAAAACATTACAAAGCACGCTAAGTTTGTTTAGGTCTCGATTATTATATTTTTTTCAAAACAACTACAGCATTTGTACCTAAATTAAAATCCTTTTCTGTTTACATATACAATAAGAACTCTTGTGATAAAAGAAATATAAAGGTCGACGTGCGCTCAAGGATGACAAAATTGAAATCAAAATACAAAATAAATTTTTAATAAGACTTTTACGGTACTTTTGAATGAATGACTGATGATGTGATTAAAGAACAAATTTAAATCAAAAGTGAGAGGATTCCTCCGTGCCTACCCTTTTTAGGTCCATTACACGTTAGAGCAATTCCTTAGAAAATTTGCAGAGATGGGATTTGACTTCAAATTATTATGTTTTTTTGCAAGCTACTTAAGAGATCGCTCTCAGTATGTTAAGATCGGTAAATACGAGTCGAATACGTATTTCACCAGGTCCGGTGTTAGTCAGGGAAGTACACTCGGTCCTACACAATTTTTAGTTATGATAAATGATTTACCAAAAGTTATAAAAACATCTAAATGTCTATTATTTGCAGATGATTTTAAAATATATAATAGGGTTGACAGTTTTAAGGATGCTAAGACCATACAAATAGATGTTGATGCTGTAACCGAGTGGGCAGATCTAAATAAATTAGCATTAAATAATGAGAAATGTAAAGTAATAACATTTACAAGATCCAAAACGCCTATAATAAATAATTACATAATAAAT
>JACTOM010000667.1:431896-490563 GCA_015832385.1 Elymnias hypermnestra
TTAGCGCTTGACTGTGATCTCACCTGATGGTAAGTGATGATACAGTCTAAGATGGAAGCGCGCTAATCTGTTAAGAGGCGATATACCCCTTACGGTTTCTACACAGCATCGTACCGGAACACAAATCTCTTTGTTTGGCGGTATGTTTTTGATGGCAGGGTGGTAACTAGCCACGGCCGAAGCCTCCCACCAGTCCAGACTCAGACAAATTAGAAAATACAATTTCCTAAATTCGTCCTACCGCGGATCGAACGCGGGACCTCCGCTAGCAAAGCGAATACTCGCACCACTACTCCAGCGAGGCCGTCACATTTGTGGCCCGCGCCAATATATTCATAACATCTGTGTCCGTGCCAAAATCCTGATAAGATTTGTGGCCCCGCGCTGTTATATTCAAAACATCTGTGGCCAGTATATTCATAAAAGTTGTGGCCTGCACCAATATTCTCAAAATAAAAATAGCTTTCTTTTTAAAATCTTTTAAATTCATTGGACGACATCTCTAGATTGTCTTCTGGGAGTTTTTTTTTTAATACCTTATACCTTTTAGCCATAACTCAATCATAAAATTATTAAATGTCAAGCAACAAAGGGAAATTAAATCATTGTTATATAAAACAAAAACAAGAGTTTAAATAAATAATTTATTAATATATCAAAATGAAATCAGTACAATATCATTTACTTAAAATATAATCTTATATCTATGTTAGTTTAAAATGACTTAAGTTAGACAATAAATTAAATAAAAAAAATCGTGTCACAATGTTGGTATCGAATTTCTCAGAAACTGATTGATCGACTTATATGTTTTTTTATGTATATGTAGGTCTGAAAATATATCTTTCAATCACATTAGGAATATGTTTAGTTAAATATTCGTTCTAAGATTAATTTAATAAAAAAATATACCTGCCTATTAAAAACTACATATAACTAAAGCGATCAGTCTGCATTACCATACACATATATTACCAAGAATACAATAAATACAATATAAAAAGCCTCTTATGCTAATAGAATCACAGATATAATGAATTGTCTCAATTTAATTTAACCTTTACATTGCTGACAGTCTACATACATACATCTAGGATGGTAAGTGATGATAAACAAAGATGGTATTGCGCTAATCTCTCATGATTTTATTTTCTGCCGTGGAGTGATGCCGGAGCCTCTGCTAACTAAGCGAGGACTTTCTTTATTAGGCCAGCGAGGGCATCATAAAATTGTCATTTATATTTTTGAAACGCTAATATTTTATCGTAGGCCACTATTGTTAAAAGGATATTGGCGCTGGCCACAAATATATAAGGTTATTGGCGCGGACCACAAATGTAATATGGATATTGACGCTGGCCAGAAATGTTATAAGGATATTGGCGCGGACCACAAATGTAATATGGATATTGGCGCGGGCCACAAATATTACATGGATATTGGCGCGGGCCACAAATGTTATAAGGATATTGGCGCGGGCCACAAATGTCTTATGGATATTGGCGTTGGCCACAAATGTTAAAAAGATATTGGCGCAGGCCACAAATGTCATATGGATATTGGCGCAAGCCCCAAATGTTATATGGATATTGGAGCGCAGATATTGAACGCACGCACTCATACACACATTAACGCACCTCGTTGTAACCTGTACTTTATGCACTCAGTAAATAATAAAAGGTAAAGTTTAATATAAGACATTTAAAGTTATCTGTAAAGAAAAAATAATATAGTTTTTCCTCTCAATCGATCTTGAAGATTAGTTAAAGGAATATGAACTTTATGAAAAATCACTTTCAGTTCAAATTCAATAAACAATGTAATATTGCAATTATTATTTAAGTTGACTTTTACATAGTTTTCTATATCTAATATTAATTAAATTAACATAAAACATGACTGCGAATGACGTGATCTCGACCTTTTGAATGAATAAATTATTTATTCGATTTAAATTGAATTGAGACAATGTAATTTATAAAATAGCAACAATTTAACGTAAAACAAGTTTAAATTTTAAGAGTTATTCTACTGTGACATGTACAAAGATTAATAATCTTTTTTGTATTCAAGTTTCAATTAAAAAATACCTAGCTATTGACAGAACACTTGCAAAACAATGAGAAAAAACATTGTAGAGTTTTACGAAGTTACGATACATTTTGGCCTTGGCTACCTTGCCTTTTAGTTTACTCTGTGGCCGGCTGTAATGCGTCATGTGATAGAAGACCGAAAATGTTTTAGGCGATGAAATCATATATTTCAGTACAATAATAAATAATATTTCAAAAAACCTAGCAACAATTCTAACATTGGCAGATCATTCGTAACCTTTGCTTGCGACAAAGTGGAAAAAAATAACTGTCATATGTACACTTTGGACATACTGAAAATGACAGTGGGTTTTTTCAAGATGGAAGAGTAANTAAATTAAAGAAGAAGAAGAAGAAAATGACAGTGTTGTTTAAAATTTTTGGCTTTTCCATTAAAGAGGTAATTAAAAAATTCACTCTGATTCTTTTTTTTAAGTTATCGATATTTTTTTAATGTATTTGATGGAAATACATCTGTATTTTAAGCGTATTTAGTCCGAGTTGTGTTTTACTCGATTGACTCGAATTAATTTGTTAAACTCGTATTCGAGTGAAAACGGATTTGAATCGAGTTCCTTTTCCATTGAGATAACGAGTCAATTCGGTGCGTCGAATGATTAAAAAAGCATTAGATGAATTATTATAATAGTTTTGATATTTGAGATATAACCAAAAGAAGATAAAGTGTTATTTTAATGTAATTATTGATATCTAATTATTTTTATATTTAAGTTAGGCATCACATTATTTTGAAGAATGAAAACTTAAACTTCTTTTTTTTTAATTTAAAGTGGAAGCTCAGCTTGAGTGATAAATTCTTACTCAAGTTGTAAGGAATGTAAGTAGTTTACTTGAGTTGCTCGATAAATTAGTAATAGTGGTGTAGTGAAATTTCTCGAGTGACTCGAACCTCGACTCTAGATTTTTTTTTAAATAGAATAGAGTGTATTTATTTTCAATTACCCTAATTTATTACTTCAAATTTCTTTTGTTGAATTAAATTTGTTTGCTAGCTAGTTAATATTTATTTAAATGCTATAAATGTTCTCCACAAGGGCTTGATAAGTACAACTTTTTACTGACGTATATATAAATGCATACAAGTTGTTTTTATACAAAAGCATATATATGTTTTGATATCATTTCTGTATACATAAACGAAGACAACGGGGAGAAAGTATCCCTTCCCCTCGAAAGAGTTTGTTACACAATGACCTCATAAAAACATTGTCCTATTTATAGTACAATGCAATCTTAAATTAAATGAATATAAAGATAAGCACACGAAAGTTATCATATCGTTATGCAAGTTTTCAATAATAGTATAAAATAGTGCTTCCTTTCCACAGAAGTTAAGCTGTCAACGTAATCTTAGAAGTATATTTTATCATATATAACACGAGGTCACTATATATATATATATATATATATATATATGTATGTATTTAGATCCCTTCCCCCCATTCTACTGAAAGATAGGCTATCAACAACCTTTGGAGTATGCTATAAGTGTTTACATATAAGTAAGAGAAGCAGCACGACAAGAGCAGCATACTGGTAGATCAGTTTTTATTAGCTCTGTTTGATTGTCTCCTCTATCGACCAGTACTTCCCAAGTGCTGTAGGTCTGTTTGCATTGGGGAGTGAAGCCTGGTGCTGCACAAGATGACTGGAAGCATGGAGCATCTGGTTTGCTGTAAAAAAAAACAAAAAGAACCGTTGTATTTACCAAGATTTTGACGACTTCTAGCTGTGATAAAGATATTGTAAAGTGGATTTTTTAGAATCATAGGCGTACCTTACGTCTCTTATATAATAATAGTTGAATAGGTGTTCTTGGAATTTCTTCGTCATTGTAGCGCGTCTGATATGCTTGTGAAGGTTCTTATTGATGGTGTTCATAGGATACTGAGATCTAGAGAAACATTCACAATGCGCCACTCGAGAGACAGCCTCCGGTTAGATTATCCTGTTTTCATGGGGTCAATTCATTCATACATTATAAATTGTTTTAATTGTCTAATTACCTGCATTTCTCTAAGCGTACTCGCTGTATGTAATCACGTCCTGGGGCTTGGATGACAGTCCTCCATGGTTGGTCGCGCCGTTGTCTCACGTAGTACAGAGGTTCGTACTGTCAATGAATAATGAACAAATAAGAGTATGCAGAAAAATATCATATTTATCTATACGTAATTAATTTCAGCCACACAATTCGTAGAGGCAGTGAAAGTTTAGAAAAACTCGTTGTGTTAGAGAACACCGACGGAAAAATAAATGGATCGATCAAATGAAAGACTTGTTAACCACCTAATTGCACACTATAATTAAAGCGATGCTGAACTGATGCGGTTGGAAGCAAAACGTCCACTCTAAACAAAACTTTGATGCTGATCACGATCCTCAGACATGAGAAACCGACTCGAGAAAGAAACATATTGTAAGGATATAAAACGTAGCGTAAATAAGTTACAAAAGAATAAACTTACGCTTAGTTCCGACTTGCAGTTGTTTTCATCATCATCGTCCTTGAATCTATTCTCCAAGTTTACCAGTAGCTGTGGTTGCGGTACAGGTTTCTGAGAAACAAAACTTCTTTGTATTCAACTAGTTTACCTAAATACTATATACCTTTGAAATATGAAAAAAAGAGAGATACCGTCCTCTACTCCTAAAACAAACTTGTAATGCCGTATTTTAAAGTGAGGAGGGTCTAGAAATCATTTCTCGGGTTGAGCATATATTTTTAATAAGATAATCGAATCACTTCTGGGTTTACCTCCACATAGTTTAAAACGTCTTATTACAAAAGGTATATTGTAATGTAAAAGATTATTTAAGCGACAAAGATGTTTGGACTTGATTCTAGTTGCACAAGAAAACGAACATTATAACAAAAACAATGTTTAAAAGAGTAACCGTTGAGTGTCTTTCCGGTTTCTTTTCAGCTGAATCAGCTTTCCGAACGGGCGGTAGATTTCTTACCAACAAATAGACTACTGACGATTCAAATGTGCTTTTTGAGCCTACTTGAATTAAGAATATTTTGATTGATTGATATTGAAGTCCTACAGGTGTATACAAGTCTCATCACTTATAGGAGAAAGGATTTTTAGGGCGTGGACCCATTAGCAATGTCCATTTCATCACGAAGTTTTCTTTCACCAATATTTTAGATAACAATTAGACATCTACATGTCTCCAGCATTGGAATTCATGACTTTTAAAAATAATCCATTTGGTCATCAGGACATGTCTTTGAAGTATGCCACAATCTATTTATTTAACAAGCCTTACATGTGTCTAATGGGAAATTTCAAGTGAATATATATATTGAAGAGGGAAACAAAACTAAATAACTTGTTTGTATTTGTATGTACTTACATAGTCTTTAAGCATTTCATGGAACTTCTTTTCAGGGTAGCTGGGACGCTTTACTGTGCAGTATGTGAGATCCTTACAAGAATCTGGTATATCATCTTCATGCGCTGTAGCAAGAACCGAACCCGGGAACTGGATTGGAGTGTTTCCTAAAAGAAAAGTATAAATTACGAACATTTTTCAATGCTAATAATTTCCAGGTTTGGATTTAGACAGGATGAAAGCAATTCTTCACCGATTGATTATACATCAATGTATTATACATCGGGTTTAAATAATTTTCTTTTGTCTATCTATTCTAAGTTATTGCTTCATTTTACTATTTTTCTAAATAAAATAACTATATTATCAGCCAGATCTAGTCCCTTATTATTAAGTTTAATAATAATTTAACATTCGTTAAAGTAACTTAATATTTTATACCGTTAACTAATTAATTATTAGCTTTAAGCCATTGTACTGCTCTATTAAGAGAGTTGTTTATACCATCTTAATCTGTTTGTTATCGATTAACCTTAACAGTGAAGTATCATTGCTAAGACAAACAATCGCAAGATCGTCCCTAACAAAGTAAGGTCGTTAATATAAATGAGGAACAAAAAAGGTCCTGATGGAACCCTTCGGTACTCCCAGTTTTGTAACAAGTTCGATTGAAAGTTTTACATTGACATTGACTCTTTGTGTTTAATTAATTAAATATTAAATCATCATATTGAAACTTGTGATAAGAGAACGTCGTGGTATAAAAAAAGATGTAGTGACTAAAATTGAGAAAGGTATGCTTAGATGGTTTGGGCATGTAGAGAGAATGAATGAAAGGAGACTGACAAAAAGGATTTATGAGTCAAGAGTGAATGCGAAAGTTGGAAGGGGAAGGCCAAGGCGAACGTTCCTGGACCAAATCTAGGATATTTGAAATAACGGCCAGGTCAAGAGTACTCTAAATCGACGAGCTTATATGAAAGGTTTATTGAGAATGAAAGAAACGAAGGAGATATGCAAGGATCGTGGCAAGTGGAAGGACGCTGTCTCTGCCTACCCCTATCGGAATGAGGCGTGATGCTATGTATGTATGTATATTGAAACTATTACATCACATAATTTGAATAAGAAAGACATTAGTTAAAGACATGAACTTTTCAGAAACACCAAATATAATTTTCTGGAAAAACGCGAGGAGTTTGATAAATACGTTATTTAAACATTTTATGCCTTTAAATAAACCGATATTTTCGTGTATACTTTATTTAAGAAAATAATGAGTGAGTTCTGAGATTAGTTAAAAAGGAAGATTATGAATCTCCGAATTGGTATTACTTTTAGGAATAAAGTAACATTAATCACGGTTAAGTAATTCAAATATTAGACTAAATTGTTTGTTTTTTAATTGAGTCGACGTACAAATAATAGCGTAACGTCGTGGAAGATAAACATAATTTGGGTTTCTTTTGTCATATGCAATTTGGATTTTCCAAAAGTTAAGAATATTTAATTACCTGCTGTAAAAGCCATTGCCGCTGTGTTGGGCAGGTTAAAGCTGGCGACCTGTAAGATAACAATATAAAAGTATTAAAAATATATTCCTAAGACATTTGTTTATTCTTATCTATTGGTGTGTAATACTAGTAATGCCCCGCGGTTTTACACGCGTAGATACCGATCTTGTGGCAGTGGAAAGTGTGCTAAGTCAGATTTCTTAGATTTAAATTTTTAAATTCGTTATATCTTTTGAACGGAATGTCCGATTTTAATAATTTTAAGTATTATACATGTATTGGAACGGTATTTAATAAAATATAATTTAATATGATAAGGATTAATAAAGAGGTGTGAATGATATGGTTACATTATTGTCGGCACTTTAAGTAACTTTTTAAAAAGTAGTTACAGTGGTATAATTACAGTAGTTGGACATATGGTATCCTGGACTTTTTTGTAGATATTACTGCGTTCTATTGTAGAACATTTTTTTGTTCGATCATTAATAGTTTCCGTAGCGCAAGCCATTTATGCATTTTTATTAGGGATACCTATTGTTTTTGAGAAAGTAATATAGCCTATGTCGCTTACTGAAAATACAACCTTCTCATAGTGAAGAAATTTTTGAAATCGGTCCAACAGTTTTTGTGCGAAAATCTTACAAACATACATTTATACAAAAACACAAATATTTCCTCTTTATAATATTGGTTTTGATATATAAAAGTTTATTATATTTAGTTTTCACCATCGACCCCATTACATCGTGACCATTAACAATAATTTACATCGCTATCAGGAGTTCGAAGTCTTTTTTATGGCTGACCATTTAGCGCTTGACTGTGCTCTCGCCTGATGGTAAGTGATGATACAGTCTAAGATGGAAGCGTGCTAAATCTAGGTAAGAGGCGATATACCCCTTAGTTTCTACATGGCATCGTACCTGAACACAAATCTCTTTGTTTTGGCGGTACGTCTTTGCTGGTTGGGTGGTAACTCACATCAGACCAGACTCAGACAAATTAAAAGTAAAAAAGTAAGTAGCAGCCCATTAAGTCCCACTACTGGGCACAGGCCTTCTCACTCATATGAGAGAGGGCTTTTAGAGCATAGACCCTCCACACACAAGTGCACTCTCAATTCCTTCACTCTCATAGTCCGATGTGGCGGGAATCCGACACGACCGGAGAGAGATCAGGCGCAGGACCGACGGCTTTACGTGCTCTCCGGGGCACGGGGGTGGATCACACCGCCAAATTTATCCCAATTTCGGGCAGATATTGAGAAAATCTTAATAGAAAACTCAATATCGATTTCGAATTGGCCTGACCCGAGACTCGAACCCAGGACCTCTGCTAGCAATGCGAGTACTCCTAACACTGCGCCAGTGAGGCCATCAAAAGTTGAAATCACTTTAATTATTACTATGTGTTCCCCTCGATGTTTCCAACATAAAAGCTTTCGTTATTCTTTGTAACATCAGCCAAGTGCTAGTAAAAGTCTCTTTAAAATCAGACCATTTTAGAGAGTACAGAATACTCCCAATCTCATTAATTTGTATAGATGAAGTTAATATTGTCCGTATTATATTGCACGTAATATAAAATGTATTTTTTTATTATCAACGCGTTTATAAAATTCAAATAGTTTACTTTGTAATTAATAATATGCCATAATAGCAACATTTAATAGGTTTATATCGCTACTTGAATACGAAATAAACCGGTCGTTAGTAAATCAAATCGCGTGGTGCTATTTATTATAACTTTATTTATAAAACTCTTGTGTGACGATCCTCAACTTTAAGCCGTTTAACCAATATTAATCGTATAAATTGACGGTCTCTACGTATAAACGGTCAATTTGCATTTTGGACTTCGATGTTTTTAGAATTTTGATGATTATATTACCCCACTAGCGGCACGCCTCGGCTTCGCATGGGTAGACATAAATAGGTACAGATATTTTAGTTATAAGCATGATAATTAAAACGACCATGAATTGACAAATATTATGAAAAAGTATGATTCCTAATACTAAAACTAAGTAGCTCTGAAAAGAACTTTTTAAGTGAAGCATAAAAATGTGTTAAAAAAACTGGAAATGTTCAATGTCACGTCCACTGCGTAAGGTAACCTAGTTCATAATGGTGCACCCTCGTCTCCCGCACTGCCCCTCTCTCGTGGAGTTAGTTACTGGACGCGCTGCGTGGCGGCCGCCGCCGGCATGTATTGTTATTTTAATTTCATGATATCTTTTTAATGGAGTATCCGATTTCAGTAATCCAAAAGTAATCATTAGGTATTGAGACAGTCTTGAATATCAAATATTTGTTTGAATAAAAATTTATACATGGTATGGATAACACGGTCTGATTTTGATCGGCATTTCTATCAATTTGTTAAATGTAAAAAAGAAGTTATAGTGACGTAACGACAATAGTTAGACATATGGTCTCGAGTAGTTTTTTGTAGATATTAATATATTCTATAATATTGTCGAACATTTTCTTGTTCTATCATTAATACTCTTCACACCGTATGCGATGAAAGATATTTTATGGCAAATTTTTTTACACCTTCGGTTGGTTTTAATAGGGATTACTAAAGATTTCTATAGTAATCTAGTACTAAATATAGCCTATGTTACTGAGTGATAAAGTAAAGGACTATAATCAATATTTTTAGGATATACTTTAGTATATTAATTTCATCGTATTAATTTCGTATGGTTTAGGCAGCGTTTGCAGTTTAAGCACACAATAATATGTTTTTTACGACATCGCATTACAAATCTTTGAATTTTTCGGTATAACTCCAAATCTTAAAATCCGTGAAATAGAAGAATAAAAATATAACAATTATACAGTGACTTCAACACTCTTTATTCATCAAAAGCTGCTTCAACACAAACTAATGTTACATAGTTTCGCGTGATGGATCAGCTTCGTTCAATACCCAGAAAATAAAGTAAAGAAAAGAGTCTAAATAAATTTTCACTCCAATAATTTGTTCTGCGAGAAATCAGAAAATTTATACGAGCGTATACCAGTTCTCAATATAACTGGAAAACTAGACTATACATAAGTTATATATAGTCAAGACACTAGAGAAATCACTTATCTACAACTTTGTGAAAGTGAAATTGGCGTTAACATAATCCAAGTCTATTTACAACTATATTATTAACGGTACTTTCTAATTTATATTGCGTTTAAGATGTAAAGCTTTATGATGTTATAGGATCATCAGACGATGTCATTTAGCCTTTTTCTAATTAACCTATGAAATGAAATAGAGGAGAAAACGAGTATTTTTTAAATCTGACAGGTTAGCACTTATCTGTCATCGTATTTGTTGATAAAATCTAAGTTGTTAGCAAGCTAGAGTCACGGATTCAATGAATTGTCTAAATTTAATCAAACCTTTTTGTACATACTACTACAGGTTTCGATAACTGTCAGCTGACAGTTATCGAAGCCTGTACCAAAATCATCATGATGATACAGTTTAAGATGAAACTAGCCACTGCTGAAATATCCCACTGGCCCCATACTCCAATTAGAAAATGCAATTTGCCTTACATGTAGCAAGTAGCAAGCTAGGATCTCTACTAACATAGCGAGTACCTAATACACAATTTTCAATGATCACAGTCTTAAATAGATATTACAGAACCTCGAGAATTGTTAGTTTATTGCCAGATCTTCAGTATTTGATTACTGGTCGTTCAAATTTCGTAAAAGTATCAATACTTTCTTTGCTATTAGAGATCTGGGATTCGATTCCCAGCAAAGCGAATTTAGGAGATTATATTTTCTCATTTTTCATTTGATTGGTTGGGGGCTTCGGACGTAGCTGTTTATATTTCTATCACCTAACCATTTAGGTCTCTAAAGGTTGCCTAGAAAACATTAAAGTATAATCTCTCAGTTAGATTATATCATCACATTAGTTGAGATTACTATCAAGTACTATCCTGTCAGCAAGGTCTATCTATTCAATCACATCCTCACATACAGAAGAATTATTTATATCATTCTTCTACACGTGCGTATTTGATTAACGTACCACTGCTAGGTCTAGGTCTCTTCGCTCATAGGAGCTAAGGATTTTAGAGAATAGCCCCACCACGCTGCTCCACTGTGTTCTTTGTATTCATGAATGGCTTAGAGTAACAATTTAATCTAAATTTGTCATATTTTACAAGGAAAAAGGAAGCTACGCAAATAACACAGCTAATAATGGCATATAATTTAAAAAATGCTTTCAGTTTATAGTAGGAAATATATCTGGTGCTAATATGTTTATATTTTGGGAGTGAGTGGTAAATAAATTGATCATATAATGGACAAGTGCCAACTGTCGTTGCGGCTGCAATTAAAACTATTTTTAAGACGGGTAGTACAGAATTGAGATGACTAGTGATATATCCTTGGAGCATTATAAAACAAGAATATATCGACCTTCGTATACATGTTAGCATTGTTTTTTACTTACAGAATTAAAGTCACATTATTGACTTCTGCAAAAATCTATACAAAATCAACTTACTTCGTAGAGCAGTCCAAAGAAACTTTTTATCAAAAATAGTTTGCGACTTAAATACTGTCCGATGAATAATACAAATTACGAAATAAAAAGGTATGTTTCGTCTAATACCTCCATTTAGTAATACAAAAGCAGTACTTAATATAATATAACATGAGCTTATCAAAAGTCTTTTGTTTCACTAACAGAAACTTAAATTTTGTTTCCACTTTTATTGCATTTCAAAGAGAATGTTTTTATTAATGTTAAAAGAAACTTGACTTTATTATGTATACAAAACTGTTAATTATAGATCAAAACACTCGATATTAATGCAAAAATATAACATAAATATGGCTTTAACTTACAAAAACGATGACAAACAAGGGCAGCATGTTGTTCACTGTTATGTTACTTCACTTTGAAACAAATTTTAATTAAATTTTTATGTGAATTGTTATATAAAACTGTGTAACACCGAGTTACGTGTAGACAGTACGACTCTAAAACAAGAATTGAACCGGTCAATGGAGTATGCGTTATTATAACGCACTGAAACCCACGCCGTTGCTGTGACGTAAAAATTCCTTGTAAAAGCGTACATTGCGTCGAATAAACGCTGCGTTTTAAACGCGGACCTATCTTCTATTTATTACAGGAAACTAACAATATATTTATTTATTATTATTATTATTATTATTATTTTCAAGAACAGTACAGTGGTATCTTAAATACATAGGAACGATGATCCTGCAGTAGTATAAACTGTGTTGCAGTGATCAACGTCTTCCCTTATACATAACACAGGTTGTACATAATACTATAACAATATTAATAAATATATTTGGCATATATGTATGAATATATATTTTTATGGGACTGTGTGCGAATGTAAATGTGTGTGTGTCTCTGTGTGTGTGTGTGTTTGTGTGTGTGTGTGTGTGTGTGTGTGTGTGTGTTTGTGTGTGTGTGTGTGTGAACACGGATGTCAGTGTATGCGCGGTGTTTATGTGGTGAATGGGTACATGAATGTGCGAGTGCATGCTTATTTGGCTCGGTTTCATCGGGATTTACGTAACTAACTTTATGAGTTCTTCAGTTTTTTCGTATGAGAGTCTTAAAAGAAACTCCGTACATTCTCTTTTACACTTGTTAGCCGGTAAGGAGTAAATATTAAGGATTTTATTTATGTAATTATAAAGTACACAACTGATTTGCGTGTAGTGACGCCTTGCTACTGCACGTCAAAGAACTTTTGTAATACAGACTGACTGTGGTCTACGTTTGTGGTGAGAAGTATCGGAAAGAAATGGAAGTTGAGAATTTTATATTGAACATTCACAATACAAATAAGAGAAAAGTAAATTTAATTTTATTTCAAGTTTCCCTCCTACACGGGTCGGAGATTTCATATGTAAATATTATAATAATAATTGCTTCTCCATGTTTAGGCTTTAAGAATAGTGAATAGCTTTAGGCCAAAATTTCTAGAAAGCAATAAGGCCGCCCTTGCATATAGTTTAATGTAATATAATCATTTATTGTAAGAATTTATGTCAACTCAAAATTGTGTGCAATAAATTATTTTCTCTCTCTCTTTAACAAATTTCCATTATATGTCTAGTATATTCTAAATATCTAATCTCTATATATCGCGTTATTTCTACTACTTACAACTAAAACTATTTTAACACAATATGCTAAAAATATTTTTGTTTCAGTTTCTTGTATATGTTTTACAATCATCATTTTCTTGACCTTATCCCACTAGGTGGGGTCGGCACTGCATGTTTTCTTTCGCCACTTCACTCTCTACGCTATCATTTCTACATTCACACCCTTTAAACATATATCCTCTTTCACACAGTTCATCCGCACTTTTTTTGGTCGCCCTCTCCCGACCCTGCCGCTTATTTAGGACCCTCTTGCATACATGGCTATCCCCTCTTCTCATGACATGTCCATACCACGAAAGCCTTCCACTCTTTAACTTCTCAGTCACTTTTGCTACTTCCACACTTACTCTAATATAAAAAAGGTAAGTAGCAGCCCAAACGTACCATTGCTGGGCACAGGCCTCCTGACTCATATGAAAGAAGGTTTTTAGAGCATAGACCCACCACGCTGCTCCACTGCGGATTGGCAGGCATAGTACACAAGTATACTCTCTGTTCCTTCACTCTTATAGTCCAACGTGACGGCAATCCGACACGACCGGAGAGAGATTAGGAGCAGGACCAATGGCTTTACGTGCGCTCCGAGGCACGGGGGTGGAAAACTAAATATCGATTTCGAATTGGCCCGACCCGGGACTTGCACCCAGGACCTCATGTCTGTAGTCCAATATGCTAACGACTAGACTAATGAGGGAGTTATAGGCGAAGAAGATATGCAAGGATCGTGGAAAGTGGAAGGACGTGGTCTCTGCCTACCCTTATAGGAATGAGGCGTGATGCCATATAATTATGTATTAAATATAAACTTACAATCTAATTTTACAAGAGTTTTTTCTCGTCCTGCTCTGAAAGAGGTCATTACAATATAGTATTAATTTATTTTATGAAGATTAGAGTACTTTATTCACTCAAAGCCTTTTTATCGTCGTACATAGATTAGAATAATTTAGGAACTCTTTTTATTGAATTGCATAAAATCATTGATTTTGCAATTTTACTAAGAGATTTGTATATTTTATTTCTTTTGGCGAACGTCTTCCACATTGTGAGGAAAACTCCATTAGAGGTGTTGCCCCAATACTTGCAATTGTTTAAGAAGCAATTAAATTTCCACCTCCTAGGCCTGCAATGAATCTGCAGTTCTCCTGATGCTGCAGGTGTCCATGGGTGGTGGTGATCACGTATCATCAGACGGCCGGCCAGCTTGTTTGTCGGTCGTAATTATAAAAAAAATATCTCGGAAGTAATTCTGGGCCCGTAGCCCGCCAACCCACAGTCGAGCAAAGTAGTGGCTGTATTCCTCAAAAAAACCTCTTTTCTACGACTGACGGGCCCTGTGCCCCACTGTGGGACGATAATGGACTTTTACTTGCTACTATTTACTTATAGCAACGCAATGTTTTATTGTACGTTTTACCTTTTTTTACCATTTATAGTCAAAGCTCGTGTTATGACGCTTTGCGTATCGCGACTTTAGAACGGAAGGAAAACCCGTTCAAACTTACTTTTTGTCTACAAACGAGTCAAACAATTATGAAATGTACATATATGTATATTTAATACAGGCTGTCTAAAAATTGCATAGTTTATAATAAATATGTTTTTAATTGTTATATTACAAGCTTTAATATCCTCTCAAGGAAAAATTTATTGTTTGCTTACTCTTTTTCGGTGGTAGCAGTTCAGCTGTGGAACGATCTTCCTCTTGTTTTGAGGGAAGCTCAATCGCTGGAGACATTCAAACGACTAGTAACGGATTATTATCTCTCACTTTGAACGACAAATAATATTCATTCTCATATCTTTAAGTTTTAAATATATTTATGTAAGTATGCATGTATGTTTGTATATATTATTCTTATTTGTTGTATACCACCTACCATAATTGCACTTATATTATCTTCTCACCCAAAGGAAGAAATCGCTACTTAGCGATAAGGCCACCTATTGTACCCCATTGTGTAACATAAGCATACTCGTAAGTGATGTTGTAATTTTTTGGTATACAATAAAGAGTAATCTATCTATCTATCTATAAATTATGTTTTATTTAAATAAAATTGGATTGTCTTTCACAGTCGGATACCACATGACATAAGGAGTAAAAAGGTAAGTAGCAGCCCATTAACGTCCCGCTGCTGGGCACAGGCCTCCTCACTCATATGAGAGAGGGTTTTTAGAGCATAGACCCACCACGCTGCTCCACTGCGGATTGGCAGGCATAGTACTTAACTTAACTTAAGGAGTAACTTAGGCTTAATTACCTTTATTTTTGCATCGCGACATACAACACCGCGAAGAATAGCTAGTCTATTTATTATGCTATATAAGCACTAGCTTTTACCCGTGACTTTGGTTTACCATAACAACTTGTTTATGTAATTTCAAAAACGCTTTCTGAGCTGATGTCTACTATCTATCGATGTCAGCTATGCGATTACGATCTCTTTCTTTCAATCTCACTCTCTTTCTCTAGATATAATCAAAGAATTTCCTAATTCGCTTAAAATGGCTAGTGACGTGAGCATGACATACCATTGTAGCCGTAAAGTCTGGCTTTTACTTTGTCCTTATTTCAATAATTGTGTAATACGCATAATGAACTTGTGGTTTGTATTATCGTATGAAATTGTTATGGTATTGTTTCGCAATATTACATGTAATTAATCACCAAGAGCGTATGAAGTTGAGACTCAATGCAAATCCGCAGATTTGTCCTGAATTGTTTTCACAGGTTTTCTGGAGCAGTTTTTTTGCTATATTTGTCAACGTAAAGTTTAACTCCTTCAGCGTATTCTGAATGCGATTAAGTAACACTTTTCTTTAACCAGATTGTATTTATAATTCCAGATTAAAAATTCATTGCGCAGTGTCTTTATTATTTTTCTTACTTTAATTATTAATACTTTTCCATTGTTAATACTTATTCATATAACTTTTTCAAATTTTCAGATGTTAATCAAATTTTTTTCTTCTACATACTAAAGGTCAAATGCATTTTTTTTACTTATAGTAGATGACACTTGATATTAATACAGTTTTTTCATATATTATTCTTATGACCATTATCGTGCGGAGCAAGGTAGCTTTTTCAGATCATCTTCAAAGAGGATCCCTAAGTTGATACCCGCGAAGTGATCCTAGAAAGGAGAATGATGAAGGTATATTAGTAAACTTTTTTTTCTTTTTAACGTCAGGAAATCTTTGTGGATACCTGCAACATCACGGGGAGGCGTTGCAAGTTATGCCAGACTTTTACCGGCTAAAACCTGACTACTCCCGCCTACAATGTGCCTTACAAGGCTCCCCCCGATAAAATTCCTCCGCTCGGATAGCATGCCCGGAGCACTCGACATGTCACCTGTTTTCTCTCGCTTCCGGGCAACAGGCCTCGTACCTGTTGCCATAAGCTAACCCTAAGGGGGTAGACGTCGATTATGGGCCGCCTGTCTGCACCCCGGCCTCCTCCTACGCATGGCGGAAGCGTCTCTATCCACCTCTCTGAGACGTTCTGCCGCCTCCTTCTGCGACATCACATTTTCACAGTAGGAGACTATCGCCTTCCAACAGACTTCCCTACCTACCATGGCGTTAACCACAGCGGGTAGAGAAAGGTCGTTTCCGACTACTGCCATGAGTGTTGCTCGTTGATCAGCCCACCGCGGACACGCAGCAAGTGTGTGTTCATCAGTGTCTTCCATCGGGCCACATTCGTGACATTTCTCCGTCGGTTCTCTTCTTGCCACTCGACACAGGTACCTCCCGAAGCAACCGTACTCCGAGACGACCTGTGTGAGATGGAAAGACACCCCATGGGATCTTTTCACCCATAGTTCGAGGACAGGCCGAACCGCCTCAATTGTACGGTATCCGGTGACGGGCTCCCTCGAAGTATTCTTCCACCTATATGATGATAAGAGAAGTTCGCGCCATTGATACTAAATGAAATTTGCGCGACATTGTACAACGATTTGTATGGAAAGCTTACGTTTAAAGGTTTAATGGTTTATGAGTTTAAGAAGTTTGTGCTTCAGATTAAATTTCTTTCTATACTTGTGTGTAATAAAAATAGTTTTTATATCAGCAGCTCATAACAGAATACTAAAACCACATGCAAAATTCACCATTTTACCAATGGCAAAATATTATCAAAATTTTAATGCCACCAAATGTAGCAGGGTTTAATTTGTATGATGTCTTAAATAATATATCCCATTTCTGTCTGGAATCTAAAATTATTCCTAAAAGACTGTAGAGTTCTTCAATAAAATATTATTTATATGACCATTTTTATACACCTCTTTTATATTTTTCAAAATGGTTGTATTAACCAAAAATTAGTCTGAAACGTGTAATGACTTATTATTTTCATAGCCACAATTTTAATTAATTAAATGTCAGATTTATCTTTCACGTGATTTATCTTTCATCTTTCAGTAAATCAATTATATATATTAACAACAAAAAAGGGCCCAGTATTTGTCCTTGCAGAATACTTTTACAAGTGATCTCGACCACTTTACTAATATCTTTTTTACTATTCTTTTGAAGATAAGATCTTAATTGTTATTTTCTCTTTTTTTACTTATACAATATCAAAATTAAAATTTAGTTTCTTACATTAAAGAACGTTTGATTTTATATTTTAGTTTTTATCTATTTTGTTTATGTTATTAATTACTCTTTCACTATACTGCACATCAACGAGTTTTCATGAACCAGAAAGGTTGCCTGGTAGATTTAGTCTTTAAGCTTTGCTTTTAGCTTCTAGCTAGTCTGCCTATTGAACTTTGTGCAATAAAATGAAATGCCTGCTCTTTCGTCGCTAAAATAAGTCGCTATCAAGTGCGCATTAAGGATAATAAAATAATCTAATTAACACAATTTTGCTTTTATTGGATGGTAATAACGAATTTCCGTAATAGTTTACATACGCACGCGCCGTGATTAATGCAATTCCCGTTTGCAAAAGCATTAGTTTTGAAGCGTCATATGTAATTCTACGACTTGTTATTTATATGCTTAAGAAATACGTAAACAAAAACAAAATAGCACATGAAAAACAATAATGTCTGATGTCAGCAATCTCCCGTAAGCTTTACTTTTCTCTTAAGTACATTTAGGGGTCTGTTAAGGGAATTTCACTAACTTATTGGTCTAGTGGTCAGCTTATTCTGCTACAGACATGAAGTACTGAGCCTGATCTCTCTCTCTTTCCTGTGAGTGAGGAGGCCTGTGCTCAGCAGTGGGATGTTAATGGGCTGCTATTTATTTTTCTTATAAGCTTTTCATTCAATTAAATTCAGAATATATGCCATTGAAATTAGATGTATTATATTGTTAGTTCATAATAAACTAAAACTAACAAGCAGTTAATTGACAGTTCATTCATTGAATCGTTTTAATGAATCAATTTACAGGGAATAAATATTTTAAATAATTCTCAGTATTGCATAAGAGATCGTCACTTTGTCTCATGAATTATTAAATGTATACAATAATTATATTCAATAATGATATCGATTCTGATTTTGAATAAACCTAATTCTTCATTTTAACCGACTTCAACAAAAAGCAGGAGGTTATCTATTCGTCTGTATTTTTTTATGTTTGTTACCTATAACTTTCGACTGGACTTCCAGCCTCCCGAACAAGCCGGTTTCCGAAAAGGCTTTAGTACCATAGACCACATCTTTACGCTGCGGCAGATTATACAGAAGACCGAAGAGTATAATCGGCCACTTTGCTTAGCGTTCGTGGACTATGAGAAAGCCTTCGATTCGGTGGAAACATGGGCCGTGTTGAGATCTTTACAGAGATGCCGAATTGACTACCGGTACATACACGTGTTGAAGTGCTTGTACGAAAACGCCACCATGTCAGTCCGTATACAGGACCAAAGCACAGCGTCTATCCAACTGCAACGTGGAGTGCGACAGGGAGATGTTATCTCCCCGAAGCTTTTCACTGCGGCGCTGGAAGACCTTTTTAAGCTTTTGGAGTGGAACGGACTGGGCATCAACATCAACGGCGAGTACATCACTCATCTACGGTTTGCCGATGACGTAGTCATTATGGCAGAGACTCTCGAAGATCTCAATACAATGCTGGATGACCTCAGCAGAGTTTCTCAACAGGTGGGCCTGAAAATGAACATGGATAAGACGAAAATTATGTCTAATATCCATGTACCGCCTCACCCAGTCATCGTTGAGAACTCAGCTCTCGAAATTGTTGACGAGTACACATACCTGGGACATATAGTCCAGCTAGGTAGATCCAATTTCGAGAAGGAGGTCAACCGCCGAATCCAACTCGGTTGGGCTGCGTTCGGGAAGTTACGCCAGATATTTTCGTCTGATAACCCTCAGTGCCTGAAGACCAAAGTCTTCGAACAGTGCGTGTTGCCAGTGATGACCTACGGTTCTGAGACATGGTCGCTGACTATGGGCCTCATGCGGAAGCTCAGAGTCACTCAGCGTGCGATGGAGAGGGCTATGCTCGGAGTTTCTCTACGTGATCGAATCAGAAATGAAGAGATCCGTAGTAGAACCAGAGTCACCGACATAGTCCTGCGAATCGCGAACCTGAAGTGGCAATGGGCGGGGCACATAGTCCGAAGGACCGATGGACGTTGGGGGCCAAAGGTGCTGGAGTGGCGACCCCGCACCGGACGGCGCAGTGTAGGGAGACCCCCCACAAGGTGGACCGACGACATACAGAGGGTCGCCGGTAGCCGCTGGAGCCAGGCGGCGCAAGATCGGGCCTTGTGGACGTCATTACGTGAGACCTATGTCCAGCAGTGGACGTCCATCGGCTGAAGCGACGACGACGACGACTACAAGGGTTGTTTGATGATAGCGTGGTTAGTTGTTACCATGATTCATGACAAACTAACGGAACTCTTCAATTCTTTGGAGCAAATTAATGATGCTCGGCAGAATATTTTATAAGATCTCCGGATATTTGAGTCACCTACCGTAACTTCGGTGTGGTCAAGTCTTAGTAAAATATGATGATCAATGGAACTCCTCAACGCCTTACAGTAAGAGTGCGATATTTGGCAGAGTATATAACTGCTTACGTTTGTTGCTGCATTGCAATATTTATAAGGTGTATTATGTATAAAGCAGTGGTAGCCGGGGGGGAGGATTTTTGCGTATTAGTGTTGTGTGCTTTTTTATGTTGTTGTTGTTGTGATTACCATATAATAGACTGGTGATAGCGGGGTGGCAAAATAACTAACCAGTGACGTAGATTAATTTAAATGTTTTGATTTACGTCAGATTCACTCGAAATCTAAAAAAAATTTAACAAAAAAAGAACCGCCTTCAAAACAAACTCTTGCAAAATATATATGCTTTAAAAAGTAAAAAAATAATTGCGTATTCTTTTATAGAGTTCTTCGTATTCTTATATTTGGAGTCGCTATATTGGAGCTAGAAAGATATTTTCTTCAGTGGGATATACACGTACCCAGGCTGAATGTTATACTTTCAACTAGTATGGGTATGGGACTCGCTTAAGAATAGAATAAATCCACTAAAACCTAGCGGGACATTACGCGTCCTGAATAGTGGCATCAAAGATTTAGTGGGGACATTACTTTCTGGGACCTCGGACATCACCTATTACAACCATTCAGAATAGAAAAAGACGCACAATGGCAAATATCTGGGCTGCCGGTTTTCTTTGACAGATAGAGGTGACTTCAGCTGCAGCCTCTCTTTCTCTCACTATCGCCTTCCTTCGATAAAAACATCATCTCACAGAAGGAAGATATCGGCCTCCAACCACTTTCACTGCTGAGCATCTAATCTGTCAGCCAGAGCTCCACAGTAACAGGCAGGTGAGTCTTCATGCCCATTTATCTGGTACAAGTACTGCCAGTAATAAAACATAAACTAAAACTAGAATTCATTACTTTGGTGGTCACCTTCCATTATTTCAGTGAGGACATATCCAGTATCATAAAAGTGGAATTTTTCGAGATTGAAGGTGACTCCAGAAGAACGCTATTCATTTGCTCATGACCCCGAAAAAGTCCGAAACCCCTGCTTCAGCGAATAAGTCTGATTCACCGCAATATCTCAACAGCCTCATAAGAGTTCAATATGTAGCCGAAGCATGCGAGCTATTGATACAATATCTAAATTTACATTTTTATTGATCTTTTGATCCCGGTCTGATGAAAAATCTTACCACAGGATGAAAGTATGGTATTGCCATCCCCGTTTTTATCACTCTCGCTTTTGGCTTAAGTGAGAATTATCACGAACGAAAATTTCGTCCTATATGCCTCAGTGCTTGAAGACCAAAGTCTTTGAAAAGTGCGTGTTGCCGGTGATGACCTACTGTTCTAAGACGTGGTCGCTGACTAAGGGCCTCATGCGGAAGCTCAGAGTCACTCAGCGTGCGATGGAGAGGGATATGCTATGCTGTTTCTCTACGTGATCGAATTAGAAATGAAGAGATCCGTAGTAGAACCAAAGTCACCGACATAGTTCTACGAATCGCGAACTTGAAGTGGCAATGGGCGGGACACATAGTTCAAAGGACCGATGGAAGTTGGGGACCGAAGGTGCTGGAGTGGCGACCCCGCACCGGACGCTGCAGTGTAGGCAGACCCCCCACAAGGTGGACCGATGATATAAAGAGGGTCGCCGGTAGCCGCTTGAGCCAGGCGGTGCAAGATCGGGCCTTTTGAAGATGATTACGTGAGACCTATGTCCAGCAGTGTACGTCCATCGGTTGAAGCGACGACGACGACCACGACGATATGATAGATAAAAACATTTAGCACGAATCCACAGAATTCATGCCTCACGGTCCTAATTTGGATTTATATTCATAATTGAATCTAATTGTGTATGTTTGAACATTAAAGTTAATTTTTTGAGGTAATTTCCCTGTTTATTTCTTAGTTCTTTAAGCAGGAATTTGCTGTGATAATGTAGAGCAAATGACGTCACAGGATTTGCGTCAATACCACATCATTTACGCACCGTCATGTGTTTGGGTCAAAGTACATCATATTCCGACTTTTTACCCTTTCGTAATTTCATATTTGACGTTACCACCTTATCGGGATAAAAACATACAATTCCTGAAGGAAAATCTAGCTTTAACCAACGTCCTTTATTTGTTATGTGTTGGAAGTCTTTCTTTTGCTTCAGCCATGGCTAGTTACCATCTTAACAGCAAAGACGTACCATCTAACAAGATATTTGTGTTCCAGTACGATGCTGTGTAGAAACCATATGAGAAAAACTATCATCACTTACCATCGGGTGTTATTACAGTCAAGCGCTATCCTGTCGTCATTAAAAAAATTAAAAGTGCACGCGTACAAAGTACAGTACAGTACAGTGTCAGAAGTATAACTTCGTAGGTAAAGTAATTTGGAGTCTTTATTATATTTATACAAATCTAAAACTTTAGGTTTCCAAAACCTAGAGTGAAGGAAACAGGAAGATATGTTAGGAATTTAACTGTCGTTAAAATATTAAAAGTCTCGATTATTGATAGAAATAAATTATTAACATCTCAAATGACGAATTGTAAATAAAAATGCCACCAGTTTTTTTCTCAATATTAGTAATTAATAATTTTTTTTTTTATTTTAAATTTAAAAAAGATAATTCGTCAAATAATTATATTTTATTAAAAATTAGTAAGAATATTAAAATTACCTAACCTTCAAACGAATTAGAATAAAAAAACGCTGCAAATTTTCGTGACGATAAACACGCGTTTCAGTTTGAAAATTTTACCCTCTTGCGTCTAAAGAAATTTCTCTTCAAAAATATATACACACCGGCAAATTTAGCGGAACATTAAAAAAAAGGTTTGATATCAGTATCTTAACCTTATATGATACTGATATCATTTTTTTATATTCCGCTAAATATGCCGGTGTGTATATGTATATCGAATATTTATAATGACTGAGCCAACTATAGAATCCTATGTATTTTAAACTGAAACTGTCGTTGTTAAAAATAAGTATTTTTGAACATCGATGGTGTAATAGTGAGTAAGTAAGTAGCCCATTAACGTCCCACTGCTGGGCACAGGCATCCTTACTCCAAGGAGAGAGGGTTTTTAGAGCAAAGACCTACCACGCTGCTCCACTGCGTATTGGCAGGCATAGTACACAAGTTAGATATACATTCTCTATTCCTTCACTCTCATACTCTGATGTGATGGGAATCCGAAAATCGTAGCGAGATCAGGCGCAGAATCGACGGCTTAACGTGCTCTCCGAGGCACGGAGGTGGAGCACACCGCCTACTTCTCAACTTAAGGCAAATATTGAGAAATATTGGGACTCGAACCTAGGACCTCATGTCTGTAGTCGAACATGCTAACCAGGCCAATGAGGCAGTCTTAATCTACGTCTTGATCGTAGTTACAAAGAGAAAAAATTCCATATGATGTAAAAGAAGATTTATGAAGAAAGTCTTCTCTTGTAAACGCTCTACCATCTTAGAGAGTTTCATCATTGGGAGACTATTATTAGGTAGATCGCAGTCAACAATACAAAACTATTTGCTTAGAAGCAAATTTTTTATTAAAAACGCCTGTGCAATTATTTAATGCAAATCCTACTTTTAACGTTTTAAAATAAATAACTTCAGAGAAGGAAGATGTTCATCTGATTTTAATTGGATCAAAGATATTCGCAGAACCCGCATTTCATTACTAATTAAAAGAGCTCTGAGGCTTATCTATGTTATGTTTTGTTGGATGAAGAGGCTTGGAATACAGCATTTTTGATATAGATAATAATGCTACTTTACATTTGTATCCTGTGACTTTTGGTCAGGCTAATTATGTAGTTAAATAAAATGAATTGTATATTATTTTCGAGCGATATCCCTCTTAAAATATAAATGATAATCACTCACTCTCTCACTTCAATCAATGGACGTCCACTGCTGGACAAAGGTCTCGCCTTATGATACCCACTGTGCCCGATCTTGTGCCACCTAGCTCCAGCGGCTACCGGCGACTCTTCTTATGTCGTTGTTCTATCTTGTGGGGGGGTCACCATTCCAGCACCTTCGAACCCCGACGTCCACGACGCTGTTTGATTTTGAGCTTTGGAATGAGGTCATGCCAACACTTATGTATGGTAGTGAAAGTTCGGTATGGCAGAAGAATCTTACTTATGTAAAATAAATGCGGTGGAGATGAGAGCGTTGAGAAGTATGAGTGGATTGAAACTTAGTGACAAAGTAAGAAATAGTGTGATAAGAAAACGTTGTGGTATAAAATGAATGAATGAAAGGAGACTGACAAAAAGGATTTATGAGTCAAGAGTGAATGCGAAAGTTGGAAGGGGAAGACCAAGGCAAACGTTCCTGGAACAAATCCAGGACATTTTAAATAAGGGCCAGGTCAAGAGTACTTTAAACCGATGAAACTGTATGAAAGATTTAATGAGAATGAAAGAAGCGAAGGAGATATGCTAGGATCGTGGCAAGTGGAAGGACTTGGTCTCTGCCTACCCCTATGAGAATGCGGCGTGATGCTATGTATGTATGTATGAGGCCCATAATCAGCGACCACGTAGCCGATCGGTACGTGATCACTGGCAATGCGCACTGTTCGAAGACTTTGGTGTTCTGGCACTGAGGGATATTGAACAAAAATGATAATAAATTCTAATGTTCAGTGTAGGTTAATGTTTATTTTATTATAAAATAAAACCAAATGTAACACAGTTTCTTATCATATTTAATAATGTATCGATTCTTGTTTTTATTTAGTTTTAAAGTTACTTATTTTCCATTAATGGGGAAAGGGAGTGGCCTCCTTGCAAAATTGTTATTTCGCTGACGCTATGTTCGCTCCTCCTCTGGAGCATGGTAAGAGGCGTAGATTTGTGCTTCTCCTGCCTTCTAAGTTTCCAAGCAGTAGTATTCTGTAGTACCACGGTAGATTGCGTCTACCGATCCTCTGGTGCTTTACTAAACGATGGAGAGGGTATCGCTGGTATTTAGTGGGTATTCTGGCTTATTGCCAGCGAGTCCTACACTCCCCATTAGATTTTCTCTGATGTAGAGAATTTATAAATTTGCTAAAGTCTGACGTTTTACGTAAATAATGTTACGAATTTAAAAATATATTGTTGTTGTTATGTATCTAATAATCTGAAAAGGAAGTAATTAAAAACTAAGTGAAATAAAACTTTTATGTTAACAAATATATGTAATCTATATTCCGACTTAGCCAACTTTCCATTGCCACGAGATCGGTATCTACGCGGGTGAAGCCGCGGGGCATTGGTAGTATCTAATATTTTTACCCACGCTTTATCTTCTCATCAGGTTAGATCACAGTCAAACGCTAAAAAAACTAAACCATTTCAAAATCGATTTAAGTAACAAATACCAATTTACAAAACAATGTAGAAATTTTGTAACGTTTACAAAGCTGCAGTTATTTATATTTTTGTGTTTGATCTCTAAGATAAGTTATATAACTTAACCTACTTGTTAACTTATTTGGGTGTTGAATACGACAATAGGCTGTTATGACAATCGTAAGTGGATTCACTGCTTTGCGTAAAATTATAAAACTATGTTACACTAAACGAGTTTCTTATATACTTATATTGGTATTTGTCAATTTGTACTATTAGCTTATGAACTTACAAAAATAGGTTTTTCCACGCATTATTTCGCTTATTTTCATAGCATTATGTCTTACGACATGCTGTTTTAGGGTAAGGCGGCGAACAAAACTCGTAATGCCACCTGTTAGAGTGAAGAAGGCGCAGAAATCATTTGTCAGGTTGAGCATATGCATTTTTAAAAAGATACCCGAATCACTTTTGGGTTGGCCTCCACTTAGTTTTAAGAATTATTATAAAAATAATAAAATGTATTGTATTACAAAAGGCATATTATTATGTTGAAGATTATTTAAGCGACAATGATGTTTGGACTTGATTCCAGTTGCACATGAGCTAATCAAGTTGTAATCTACAAAAACTAGATTTAAAAGAGTAACCGTTTATAGTAGTATTAAATATCGCTCGAAAATGTCGATACATTGAAATACAATATCGAAGTATCGATATTTTTTCAACAAGCCAAGTTGCTCCACTGCGGATTGTCAGGTATAATACACAAGTGCACTCTCTATTCCTTCACTCTCATGGACCAATGTGACGGGAATCCGACACGATCGGAGAGGAAGGCATATTTGTAAATTATGAAACTACCTAACCTTCAAACGAATTAGCATTAAAATCGTTGTACATCTTCTTGACGCTAATCACGTGTTTCAACCGTAAAATTTTACCCTCATGCGCCTAAAGAAGTTTCACTTCAAAGACAGGGGATTTATAAATATAAATAGATATACCTTTGTTGCAATATGTTTGTAGAAGAACCTGTGTAATGCATCAAAAATTGTTAACATGTCAAAATAAACGTATTGAGTGGAAATGTGACGCTTTGCGACGTCGTTAGAGTATTACAAAAGCATCTATCGAGACATAAATTAAACCTTATTTCAGATTAAAATAGAGTTTATATTCTTTTGAGTTAATTTGAAGGAAATTTTCCGCATACATCACGCACTGTTTCCTTCAAAAATTGTCATCATCAACACCTGACACCTCTATTGAATGTGTTACGTTTGTAGTAGAGTTCTAGAATGCGAAATTTTTATAAAAAAACCTATGATTTATTTGGTTTAGATATTATTTAACAATTGTCCTAAAACCATAGAAAAATCTCGGTATTGTACTTCGTCGTCGTCGTCGTCGTCGCTTCAACCGATGGACGTCCACTGCTGGACATAGGTCTTACGTAACGTTATTACGTCGACAAGGCCCGGTGTTGTGCCGCNGCGACCACGTTTCGGAGCCGTAGATCATCACTGGCAACACTTAAGTACAACAATTTTTTAGTGTGTATTTCTAAAGTAATAAAATTACATTAAATAATGAATTATAATATAGCAATGACGCCTCATGTATCTCTCTTGCTCCCTTAATCGAGAACAGTCGACTTTTTCTTTAAGAAGATTGAGGTTTATGTCTGATTACACCAGCTTTCTCTAACTCATCACATAGTTATGGGATTCCTTAGCTATAAAAACAATCCCATGCTCTTATAAAGCTTAGGGGGTTATGGTGAAGATAAGTTAAAGTCTCAAAAGTAAGAAAGACGTTAAAATTAAGGAAATAAGTTTAAAAATAAGATGACAATATAGTGATATTATATTGCGTAATATATATTTATTGAGTTTTTTCTCAAAATCTTAAGTCGTTCTTTCTCTCTCGGCTCGCATTTAGTAGCTATTATGTTTGTGTATATAATTACGAGTATGGATCGATCCACAGGAGGCACCAAGTGTCTTTTTATGTGAATGAAACTCTTGTGCTTGATTGTCCTTTCTAACCCGCTTTGCGGTAAAGGATATAACATCATAAGGAAATGTGCCTATCCTGCCAAACCGCAGTGTGGTGGGTCTCTGCTTTAAGAACCATCTCTCCTAAAATATTGACGGGAATAACAGTGAGACGTTAATAACCCCTAAGATTGTCCGGTCGTTTTTTATTAGCCCCCGTAATTCTCGCTCGCTTTTTAAAGGAAATAACCGTCGCCTGCCCCGCCTCGTACGGACGTTTTTGCGTTAATTGCCCACCGGGACGAATAACGCTCAAGTGGCTTTTGGGACTTAAATGTTCATGAAAGACTACCACATGTTATGATTTTTATGTTTTTAAATAGTAAAAGTATACAATGTTATCTTTTGTTTATTAAATTGAAACTCTGGTGTAGCGTCATTATGCTCTAAACTTAAAAAAAAACCTCAAGGGTTTTCATTTTTATTCACATCACTTATATAACACAAAGAAACACTCACAAAATACCAAAAAAAACTTAAATACGTTCTACGCGACTCACGCACCATTGATAACAGTCACTTTGTAACTGATTATTTTTTCTATTGTCTGGTGCTATCTCTACGTATATTTTGTTACTACAGATACCGAGAAGCGAAATAGCTAATACACATTATGACTGAAAAAGAAAGAGATGTTTATATTTGATTGCCCGAGTTAAGACAATACTATCGTATCATTCATCGGAAAATCTAAGGGATAAGCTCCTACTGATCTTACCTTTTATCTTATGTGTAAATTTTCCTTATCACAGTGTTTAACTGCAATGAAATCTGAAACTTTTTTGATTTGTTATGACTATCACCAAGAGTGAGCTTTAAAAGTGTAAATAAGTTCCACGTTTGAGAAAACAATTCGACGGAACCAATTCGAATAATATAGCTCGAATTTGTTCACATTCTCCTGAAAATTACGTAACTACAATGTTGTGAAAGACAATGTGATATGTTATTAAATGTTAAAACACTTTAATTACAACGTGAAAAGTGTGGAAAATATAACATTGTAAATATTACAAGTGTATTTAAGATTCTTTATAATACTATATATTTCTAAGCTAGTAATATATATCAGACTCAGACTAGAATTTGTTGACAAAAACTGTCATGATATTGTTATATAATAGATACTATAATTTTACAAAGAGAAAATTTGACACACGCGAATATATGCATTATTTGTTTATTTGTTTGTGTTGTCCCTAATACTATATTTTTCTGTATTCTAGAGGGGTATTTTTTCTATTCTAGGTATAATATATCGACTTGTAATTGATCAAAATTCTGTTTTTTGATCTCATAAACCGTACATCCTCCTTCGTGCTTTCTCCATTTTACGTGACACTGGCGAAGTGACGTGTGTTCAATTGTCACACTTGAAAGCCAATTAAAGAAGAAGAAACCCTAATTTATTATACAGAAAACTATCAAAGCAAATAAATAGTTTTCGCCAATTCGTTTCGAAAAGCCTTAAAGCCTTTCAAATCCCATGGGACTGTTAGAGTGATCAATTAGAGAATGCATTTATGTCCTATGCAATCCATAGTGGATTAGAATGGTGGGCCTATGCTCTAGCAATCCCTTGTCCATTGAATAAGGAGACCTGTGTCAGGCAGTGAAACCTTACTATACAAATATCCTCGTATAAAGCTAATTAAGATTTATTTAGGCTACGACAAATTTTCTGAATGTGTCTCTATAAAAGAAATAATATTTTAATGGTAATACAAAAAGATAGTCAATTAAGTTTGTTGCGGATTCTTCACAGAGAAAGGCATGAAAGAATAATTCTTATTTGTGCGGATTTTAATATCTTTCTTACGTTGGAAATAATAGAAAAGTTAACGGTTTTGCTGACGCAGTGGTGTGAGTACTCGCTTTGCCAGTAGAGACTCCGGGTTCGATGCCCGGTAGTGTTTGAGTCTGGACTGGGAGGCTTCGGCCGGCTGGTAATTGCCCTACCAGCAAAGACGTACCGCCAAGCAAAGATATTTGTATTCCGGTACAATGCTGTATAGAAACCATAAGAAGTACTTTGCCTCTTACCAGATTAGCCCGCTTCTGTAAACCGTCGAGGAGTTCCCATTGATCATCATATTTAACTACGACAATCACTTGTCCATACCGACAATACGGTAGATGACTCAAATATCTGGATAGCCTATAAAAGTAAAACATCGCACCTTTCAACCCCTCAAGGATCCAGGTTTGCGCATTCGCTGCGAAAAAAACAGAGTTTCGACCTCTCATTCCACTTCCAGAACACTTCCCTCACAGTGTCCAATTCCGTGATCACTTGGAAGGTAAAGCGAAACTCGCTTCCAAAAAACTTGGGGTGCTTAACAGAGCTAAACAATTCTTAACGGCTAAAAATCGTTTACTCTTGTATAAAGTCCAAATTTGGCCATTTTTAGAATACTGCTGCCACCTTTGGGCTGGTGCACCCCAGTATCAACTCCTTCCATTTGACCGGATTCAAAGTCGGGCAATTCGTATTGTCGGCAACCCCCAACTGACCAACAAACAGGATACTATTACGGAGAGTACCACTATACTATTACGGAGAGTCTATTATGGAGAGTACCACTGTCACAATTCTATGACCGACCATCTCGTCGTAGAAATAAATTCGACCCACACACTCTGGACAAATGGCACTCATCAACGAGTCGGTTTGGACGGTCTTTTTTCCGTTTACCTGCAAAATGTAGAAATAACTTCCAGCAGCAGTGTTCTCCCTAGACTTCCACATGCAAATGTTTAAAAGGCAATTAAACTTCCACCTCCTCGGCCGGCAGCACTTCGGCAGCTCCCCCAGTGCTGCAGGTGTCCATGGGCGGCGGTGATCACTTACCATCAAGTGACGCGCCAGCTCGTTTGCCTGTTATAATTATAAAATAAAAGATTCGTCCGAGTATCATTAATTTGCTCCTAAGAATTGAAAAGTTCCGTTTCTTTGTCAGGGATGCCATGATCAAAATCTAAGCAAACTATCATTAAACAACGCTTGAATTATCTCCTTTCCAATAGAAGACGATTCATCGAAATCGGTTGGCGTGATGTTGAGTTACTCGTCCATTTGTCGCACACATGCTTAATACAAATTTAAGATTTGTGAAGAACTGGACTAATAAAATGAGACCCTACCACAAGCTCCACCTTTTGTATAAAAAAAGAAACGTCAAGATCGGTTCACCCAGTGGGAAGATATGAGGTAGCAAATAAAAAACAGACCAATTAATAATATCCTACTTTTTTGAAGTCGGTTAAAAACAGGTTGGCAGGAAGCAACGACCATGGCTATTTACCATCCTACCAACAAAGACACGTCCCCAAGTGAATAATTTGCATTAAGATGGTAAAATGCTAGTTACCAGGTTAGTCTACTACCGTCTAAGAATGTATCAAACATTTTCCTATGAGATCACATCAGGCTTTTTGGTAATAAAAACAAACGAAATATATAAAAGATTAAGTCAAAACATATTAAAGTCCATTTCTACTCCTTCAAGCACTAACTTCTTAAACTCCAAAGCTCTGAATTTTGAAATTAATAACTTGGAGATGAGCTTTCAATAGATAGCTATGCAAAAGGAAAAATAAAACGTATAGTATTGTATATACTGTACGTATGAATAAACAACGTTTCAAGAGAAAACCACTTATCAATTCTTGCGCAGTCGGATGTTGTAAAAGGATATATAGCGGTTAAGTAACCAGACTTTATGGCTATGCTTTTCATTTAATAACATAAAATGTCTATAAATATGGTGAAGTTCTGTTTCATAGATTTATGCTCTGTGGACAGTTGCTTTTCTACACGCCATAGTATCATCGTAACACAAATCTCTTGTTTGACCCTTACGTCTTTGCTGGTTGGATGGTAAATAACCACGACCGAAGATGCCACCAGCCAAGGATCGGAAAAATTTGAAAATGCAAAGCGCGTACTCACACCACTGCGCCAACAAGGTCAGAGATTTGCAATATATCACAACAAAGTGCTCGTATTTAGAAAAATGAGACAATCGACCTAATATACAATCTAACCTGGACAAGAGAGAGTTCAAAAGAGAGCCATATCTTCCTCTCTTTAATGAGCGTTTCTATCTAATAGAGTACAAACTGCCTCATTGGTTTTTGGTATTGCTGCTGGCATTGCCTCACGGGCCAGATTTTCACATTATTTACCCGAAGTTGATGGTGAGCACCACCTCCGAGCCTCGGAGAGCACGTTCAGCCGTCAGTTCTGCACCTGATCTCTCTCCGTATCCGATTTCCGTCACATCGAACTAAGAGAGTGGAGGAATAAAGAGTGCACTTGTGTATGCTTGCCAATCCGCAAAAGAGCAGCGTGTTGGGTCTATGCTCTAAGAACCCTTTCTCCTATGAGTGAGGAGGCCTGTGCCCAGCAGTGGGGACGTTAATGGGCTACTACTTACTTTTTCTTTAGAGTTAAGAGATGCCCGTTCTCACTCATAGATGTTCAATACAGTGAATACTGTCTCATTAGTTTTCGATCAGTTTGTGGAAGTATAGACATGTGATTCTGGGTTTGAATCACTAAGTATTTAGTTTTCTGTTAAGTTATTTTCAGTATTTGTCCGAAGTTGGCCAGTAGGTGATGTGATCCGGTCCCGTGCCTCGGAGAGCACGTTAAACCGTTGGCTTTGTACCTGATCTCTCTCCGAGCATGAGGACTTGAGAGAGAAGGAATGGAGACTTGGACTTGTGTTAACACATACACTTATATACTATACCTGCCAATCGGCAGTTGAACAGCGTGGTGAGTTCATACTCTAAATAAAAACCCACCCTCCGTTAAATGAGGTCTGTGACCAGTAGTTCTACCTTAATGGGCTCTTACCCTTAACTTTTTTATTACATGACGTACATCTTACACAATTTCAAATTTATTATCGTAAATATCCATATTTTATGTTTTTTTCCATTTCACATAATTAAAAAGCTTGTATCTTTTCTCCAGGGCATATAAAATATGTTGCTTTTATATTCGTATCAAGCCTATATGTTATATCTGAGGGTCTACAACTCTGTCATCAAGGTTTTTATAGAGAGATAGGAGTTTTAAAGGCTAAAAATGACTAGACTAGGCAATAATTCTCTCCTAAAGAAATTCTCTCTTAACTAGCTTTATTTGTAAACAATCCTTGTCACAGTAACTAGGAGACTGTATAAATTTGCATAAACGGCCTTATTGTTAGATTAGCGATTTCTTTCAGGCAACCATTGATGATAAAAAAAATATTATTCATTTGTTAAGGGTAGACAATAATTTAACTGCGGTAATTCGGTAACTACTTAATTTGTCCTATTATTATTTGTACTATTTTATATAAAAAAAACAAGGATTGCAATTTGTTTTGACACCGAGGGATCGTTAAGTAAGATTTCTACTGTCAATTAAGTTACGTAAGTATCAAATTACACTTTTAATATGTATGTAGTTAAAGTTGTGTGAGCCAGCGTGAGTGAGTTCTCGAAAGATAAAGATTATAAAGTGATTTAAGAACTTAGTGATTGCAAAACACAACTCTGTAAATACCTAAAAATGATATTCAAAACGTGTATATGCATTTTATTGACTAAAAAATAAACATATATTTCAAAAACCCTTAAGATACATACGGAAACTTTACATTATATTCATAAATATATAGATATCTCTAATATAGAATGTAGAGATACGGCTATTACTCCATCCTAACATACCTTTCTAATAATATTCCACGGTAAAGATCGCTAAATAAGAAGCAATTTTCGTCACACCTTTTAGTGAAATTGGGACGATTTAGAGCGGCGTTCAGTTTTTTTTTATATATAATAAGAAGGTTTTAACGTTTATTGCATTTATTTAATTTACATAACCACACATAGTTGTATTTACAACTTCGTCGTTGGGTTCATCGCAGCATTCTGCGGGGTACGGGCCTCGAAGCAGGGCCTCATTGCCCGGGCGTCTTTCCTCGGGCATTCAGTAAATGCCCGGTACTCTTTTTTGCCCGGTATTCCGAGGGGGGTGTGTTCTGAGTGTTGCTGCTACCGCGTCATCTTCGCCGCAGACGACGCCCAGTGTTTGCCGTTCTTTGGTACTGGCTGGTAATGCCGTGGAGATGTGAATGCGGAGAGTTATCCGCCAGGCGGAACATACTCCTCGCAAGCTGGCGGACGAACACCTCCACGGTGGGCGTCCTGGTATCACGATGGATAACGTCGTTCTTGACGTACATCGGGGCTCCTACTATCAGACGTAGGCACTTGTTCTGTTGTTCATTTAGAGCTAAAGGGTTGAATGATACTTTATAAGCTGTTGATTCGATATAAATAAATGTGACATTAAAGTTTTGTAAAATTATTAACTTCATGGCTGTAATAAAACTGTCTGTCTATCTCGCTTTCTTGAGCCTCAGAAAGGACAATCTCATTAATATATTTACGAGTGTTTTATTTGTAAAATAATTTGCCTAAATCATTAAAAATGCTACCCAAAAATTCCGCGGAAGTCGCGGGCACAACTAGTGTTTTATAATGGGAAAGATTGTTTAGGCGTGTTTTTCCAGTTTATTTTTTGAGTTTTGAATGAGAACGAACCGTCACGCTCGGTTAAATAACGCTTGGTTGAATAAAATCTACTCTATAACATGTCCCTACTATATTTCAATTAACTATTATTACTAGAAAACTGCCTTATTGGTCTAGTGGTTAGCATGAGGACAGACATGAGGTCCTGGGTACGAGTCCCAGATCGGGCCAATTCGAAATCGATATTGAGTTTTCTATTAAGATTTTCTCAATATTTGCCCGAAGTTGGGAAGTTGGCGGTGTAATCCACCCCCGTGCCTCGGAGAGCACGTTAAGCCGTCGGTCCTGCGCCCGATCTCTCTCCGGTTGTGTCGGATTACCGTCACATCGGACTATGAGAGTGAAGGAATAGAGAGTGCACTTGTGTACTATGCCTGCCAATCCGCAGTGGAGCAGCGTGGTGGGTCTATGCTCTAAAAACCCTCTCTCATATGAGGAAGGAGGCCTGTGCCTAGCAGTGGGACGTTAATGGGCTGCTACTTACTTACTTACTTTACTAGAAATACAATAACTTACATACTATATTCTGATCAGATCAGAATTAAAGTAAAGCGGCAACTATTTGATGCTTATTTAACTTAGTTAATAGTAGAACTTATATTTAACGATCTCTCGGTTTAAGGAAATTGCAATAAAAGTAAATTTTGATTATAAATTAATATGAAACATATCCTATATCTTAGGTTGGAATAAACCTATTTAAATGAGAAAAAAACATTAACATTTCGGAGGTCATCGTGGTCAAATTGTGTAACAGGGAATTTAGATATAACGAAACTATATAGAGATAAAAGCTATTAAGTTTTAACACGTACTTTTTTACAATTAAATTTTGCTACATAAGATTGGGGTGGGATTCGCATTAACAAGAATAACAACGTTTTAATTGGCATCAACCCACAATGACTGCCTTAAATCAAATCAAATCAAAAATATCTTTATTCAAATAGGCATATTACAGCACTTTTGAATCATCAAATTATATTTTTTTCCACACTCTGATTCTAATATACGTCTGATGATGGTACTCAAGAACGGCTTAAAAAGTTACGAGGGTTCCTTCGCGCCCTGATCCGAGAAGAACCCACAACAAACTCAGTCGGATATTTTTTTTGTTACCATCATCATTACAATATCATCTTAGTTTACTATATTTTAATTAAAATTAGAGCAATTCGTTCACTCCCAGGCATTTCTATCGTCTAGGTCTACAAAGACTTTGAATTTATTAATTGACATCTTTAGAACGTCTTGTGGGAGTTTATTATAGAAACGTATACAGTTACCCTTAAATGAGTTTTTAATCTTATGCAGCCTACTAGAATTTATAATAAGTTTGTTTTGGTTTCGTAAGTTATATGATGTAAATTCACTCTTTTTATTAAAAGAGTCAATGTTTTATGTACATACCACAAGTTTTCTAATATACTGTGTGAGCTATACTCAGTGAACTGTCATACAACGTCTATGAACCTTTAGGACAAGAATTACTTTTCAATTATATACGTTATAAATCGAAAGAACAGTAAATAATACTAAAAATTGTTTTAAAACATTGCTTTCGATACATTTATAAAGTTAAATTATACAGGAAGTGCTAGGGATCTCCAAAAATTAGTTAATAAATGCAATGTATAAAGATTGTAAACTTAGTTACTTTCTTTATTATTGAAGATAAATCCGATGTTTTTTGACTAGGTTTAATGAAGTTTTTTGTTATGTGGTCTTAAACACACAGAATTTTTTTTACATTGAGGATAATTTGAATTTTTCTAAACCGGAATTGTAGTTACAAAATCCCATAACAGATTCAGTTTGAGATATACCATTGCGAAAGGTTATGGGTGAAATATGTTAATATGATACGGAAGGAAACCGATTCTCCGGTCAAATCCGTCTTTCTTATCCAATTTAACCTTCTTTTGACACGGTTAAGCAATGTTGAATGAGTTAATAACGATTTCGTTCTATATTTTGTTTCGTTTGACGGCCTCATTGATGAAATTTAAACTAAAAAAAAACTATCAGGTTATACATCTCAATCATTTTAATTTAAAGTACATTGTATATTAATTTTATATTGTGTTTTAACTACGAAATGAGTTTTTTAGTTTTCCAAAGTTAATAAAGAAGTCAAATTAGACCTTATCACCTACCAGCTTCTTATCGATCGGTTCGAAACTGATTTACGACGCCATTAGAATTATTGATAACTTTTTTTCTTAATTATACACAGTGGGCGCTTAAAATGGTACTATTTTGTGACATAACCGAGTAAATTAAGATCATGTAATTTGAATCTCCTTCCTTGTTGTGGATTTCCGCAAAGTGACGCGGTCTATCCACAATCAATCAATGACTTCTATTCATAAGAAGTTAATGTATATTTAGAGATAGTCATTAACTTCTTTAGTGCACTGGGTGCCAGTTGTGAATAGGTTTTAGAATGTATTTATTATACTAATTCCATAGTAACATTATAAAAGCAAATATAACTTCAGCCGTCTGTATGTACGTAATAAATATCTATAACGTGCTGTTTTTGATTATAGAAATAATATAATATGTTATGAGTCTCTTCCCGACTCGATAACTAATACTATGCTAGTTGACAATACTATGCTACACAATAGTTTGCCACCAAAACAGTCTATATGACGATGCGGCTGGCAAACGTTCGTTAGATATCAAGTAAAATTTTCAGGCTAACATTATTGGCAGTAGAAAAACGATTTCAAAAATGGACTGGTCTACACTTCCACGTGTTTTACTTAACAGCACCATTATACCATACAGCGACATTGTTAAAACCTTATCTTGGTCAACACGCCTGAGATATCTGAGCAGAAAGACATTGGCAGCTATGGGATACTTGCGCCGTTTACGTTCATTACTCCCCATTCTTGGATAAAGTCTCCTATTTGTATTTAACGCTAACTTTTTTTTTCTGTATTAACGTTTGTGGTGTACAATAAAGTATATTCTATCTATCTAAACGCTCTGTGGGCGTCTCTTTTATAACCTCTTCTTATTATTTTTGAATGTGTTTGTCTTCGTTCATCCCATATGTATTTCTTACATAAATCTTATACAATTTAATTTAATTTTAATGTAAACCTATGTGAGTCTCGGGGCAACCTAGCCTCTGTATACCGCTTCCCCAGGTGGCGGATAGGGGTAAACTCTCCCGACGTCCTGAAAGGCGTCACAAGGGTAAGAGGTAGGTGGAATAAAATAGCTACCGTGAACGATCAGGCCGAAGAAGCATACCTTGTTAAAAAAACCCTTAAGAGAGTTTCTTCAATGTATTTGAAGGCGAGGTCTGTACCGTGCTGGACGTTCAGGCTAAAGGGATAATGACGGATGAATATCAAGTAGATCAACGGCAGCGTCCACAACTTAATATAAGCTACAGCCTTGATATCAGGTGACAACCGGTCGTAAAATCTTTTTGTCAAAACCGCCTCCTCGTTGACATGGAACAAAAGAGAACGATCACCCCAAGACTCTTGGCGCCTAATAACTAGAAAGTCCGACCCCAAATAATTGGGATAAGGTAAGAAGAATGTTAACCTATGTGAATCTATTAAAAACGGATCTAAGAAAGGTTTTATTGAACATTAATAAAAATAAACGAACTATTGTATCTGAAGAATTATATTATACATACAAACCTTACTAATGGATCACTGTATCTATTGCTGATGAGAGAGAGAGACCATATCTCCAAACTAAGTGGAAATAATAGCGATATTTTTAAATTGTAGCAACCCTAAGTCCCCGAGTTATTAAATTAATTCATAAGCCAAAGATTAATATGTATTGTCACAACAATGATCGATTAGCACATGGATATTGAGATTTTCCTCGTGGCTTTGTATACATGACGTGTTTTGTTCCTATAATAACATCTAGGATAATAGAAGTGTTACTTTATGGAATTCCATTACATAACAGGAAAGAGGAAAAATTGTAATGCTATTTGTGGATGTATTTTCTGCACAGCTTTGAATGAATAACCACACAACACGCAAATCTAAAACTGCATTAAATCCGTTGAATAGTATAAAATATCTAACTTAACAGACAGTGGAAGCTAATTCATTTATACTAAAGATTCCTGTATTAATTCTCCTGTATTATGATCCTCATGTAGCGAGATAACAGTCTCGCAAAAGGAAGCTACGGGTATCCGCCCTGCTCCACTGGCAAACATTGCATTTATTATGCAGACCAACGATAGGTCAACTCCAATCAACACCAGAACATGCTGAGGGCCCCACTCTGGGCATTTTACCACGATTATGATTTACCGTGTCGACGGGGGTAACATACTCGTGGCAAATAGGCGATTCCTCTCGGCCAGCAACCTGATGTAAGTACTTCTTGAAACAGCCATGTCCGATGAACATCTACCATGCAGCGTTCCGTTACCTCGATAACCAATTTTCAAGCCGAAGGCGACGCCTCCACTGTCACTACCCCTGCTATAGGGGCCTCAAGGTACTTTCTCCATTGTAGTACTAGTAGCTAGTACTATGGTACTACGGACCTGCTAGTAGTCAGGCGGTTCTCTGCCCGCCTAGAGCTCCCAAGGAGTTGTGCATTACGCTTGCCAACTCGCAGTGAAGAAAATTGTTGGTTCTGTGCCCTAAAACCCTGTCTCCTTTGAGTGAGGAGGCCTGTGCCTAGTAGTGGGGCATTAATGGGCTGCAACTTACCATGACATGGCTTGCGTGTAATAAATTACTCCAAAGCAACGCCTGGTGTATCAATAGGTGTAATAAAAAGCATCGTGAAAAGTAAGAAGTCATATTAATTCCAATTACATAACGAATTTATCGAAAGTTACGCACACACGTGTTACAACGTAAAACACATTACAGTTTTTTTTTTTCATATACTCATTTCAAACTAGAACAGATTACATTAAGCTCATGAGGTAATGTTAATGTAGAGAAGATAAACAAATTACTACATAGAATAAATTTAAAATTTATTTACAGAATTTTGTATATCTTCTAATAAAATGTAATATAGTAAAAAGGTAAGTAGCAGCTCATTAATGTCCAACTATTGGGCCCAGACCACCTCGCTCAGTCAAGCATAGCACACAAGTGCGTTCTCTATTCCTTCACTCCTTAGTCCGATGTGACAGCAAGCCGACAAGACCGATGAGATCAGGCGCAGGACTGATTGCTCATCATGCTCCGAGGCATGGGGGTGGAGCACACAGCCACCTTCTCAACTTCCGGCAAATATTGATAAAATCTTAATAGAAAACTCAATATCGATTTTGGATTGCCCCAACATGCTAACCACTAGACCAATGAGGCAGTCAGGCAGTCATAATGTAGTATACTTAATTTTTTTGCGAGAACAGGAAATTCCAAGCGTAATTTTGATATATACATGTGGAGAGACTGTTTTTTCGAATGAATACCTCTCCAAAGCAATGTTTGTGTATTTCATGTCAGGTAAAAAGTTTTAGAGATCTTCCCGTTCTTAGTATGTATTTTGCGAAAGGAACATGTGTCCATCAGGTTAATAGCTGTGATGATATAGTGATGAGTTCATGGTTTTTATTAATGCTGATAGATATTAGTGCTTGATTGTTTTTACACCTGTGCGAGGTAAAAGGTAATTTACCCCTTCGTTTCTACACAGCATCGTACCGGAACACACATATCTTTGCTTGGTGGTACGTCTTTGCTGGTATGTTGGTAACAAGCCATGACCGAAGCCTCTAACACGTCCAGACAATTGCAATTTCCTAAATTCGCAGTATCGAGGATCGAACGTGGGACCACTGCTAGCAATATTGTAGCATGTTACAATAATTGTCCGAAATAATACATGCTTATGTACTTATTCGCTATAATAAATGTAAGGGATAAAGTATTATATATTATTGCATTTACATAATACAATATCTACGTCGAATAAGGGTTTCTCGAAGTATACATTACTTGTTACGAAATTACACGTTAACGACCACAAACTCGATATCATTACAATATTTTATGAACGTTAATATCCGTATTTACGGAAATATATCATATTATGTATATTATTAGTTATATCTTTATTTATTAATGGATATTTGGGACTAAAAATTACCACTAACGTCAGAAAAGTTTAAGTTAAAGTTAGTGAAATTGTTGCGAGGTTAATCCTTTTTTTTATTTAAAGAAAAAAATTAATTGTGAACTTTTTTTTAAAAGGAACTCTCTATCTTTAAATATGTTAATATTTCTTAATTCATTGAAGATATTACAGGTATTAAGAATGTATATTATTCATATTGTTTAATTTTTTTATAATTCACATAGTGTTTTACTTATAGATTTATTTACAATGCATACTTACGACTCGAGATTCGGTGAAAGTTGGGGCCAAAGGTGTTTTGTTCGACAGACCCATGCTCGATTTCACCAGCATGCCCTAAAGCATCAAGTAGTAAGGGCACCCCTTAGCTATAGAAACAATCCCATAACTCGTCCCTTAATGTATTTAGAGGATACCTAAATTGTTGGAGAAGTTAGTGAAAAAATGCTTCGTATACCTTCTTTTTTAACTAGGAAATATCTTTACGCACTCGGATATTTACAAAATTTTTCCCTAAGATCTCTCCTCAAACATGAAGAGTGAGATCACTAGACGTTCTCCAACCTTGGACAGCGCATCGGTCTATCGCATCAATCCTCAAGTAGCTCAAGATTATATCCAGACTTTGCACCATCCATATCAAGAAAATACTTGTGTACTTCGGTCAAATTTAATGAAACAAAAAGCCATAGGTTAGACCGATCCGATCCGTACCGAATTAAAAACGACTATCTTCAATGCTATACACGTCATCGAAAACAGATCTAGGTGGCGTTCCTTAATAAGAGAAAGGATCATCATAGGAGGTGGGGGTCATGATGCTCAGACATGAGGAAACGGCTCAAGGAGGAATAGTCAAATCGAGCACTAGAGGCGTTGGACCCTTATTAGATAGATATGTAATATTAATGAGAATTGCCACTAGTTACTAGATACCAGCAGCGAAGAATCCAATTCTTGTGGAAATTATTGAGACTTATGCTCATCAGTGGACCTTCGTCGTTTGACACAACGACTACCATTATTCAAAAGTGTCCAGGTGAAAAACTTCTGTTCGAAGCATCTAGGGTATCGTTTAAATCTAATCTGCAGGCGAACTTCAGGCGTCTTACCCATTAAATTAATATGATTCCACTGGGTTTAAGTGGGAATAAAAAAATGGGGGAATCTTGGGCTGTGCCTAGTGATTAAGTAGTAAGTAAATGGCAGCCCACTAACGTCCCACTGCTGGGCACAGGCCTCCTCGCTCATATGAGAGAGGGTTTTTAAAGCATAGACCCATCACGCTGCTCCACTGCGGATTGGCAGGCATAGTACACAAGTGTACTCTCTATTCCTTCACTCTTATATTCCGACGTGACGGCAATCCGACACGACCGAAGGGAGATCAGGCGCAGGACCGACGGCTTAACGTGCTCTCCGAGGCACGGGGGTGGATCACACCGCCAACTTCCCAACTTCGGGCAAATATTGAGAAAATCTTAATAGAAAACTCAATATCGATTTTTGACTGGCCCGACCCGGGACTCGAACCCAGGACCTCATGTCTGTAGTCGAACATGCTAACCACAAGACCAATGAGGCAGCCCTAGTCCTAGGCCTAGTGATTACCCTTCCAATAAAGTCATACCGCTAAGAGAACAGTTTACTATCCTAAAAGCAATAGAAATGGTTTAATAAAGATTCCCACCTGTAATATAATATGTTGACCCAGTTTTTCTGTACTTTTTGACATAATAACGCCATCTGCTATTAATAAAACCGAACCCAGATGTATTAGATGTTCTCAATAGAGTTTGATAACAGTATTATGAGATGTTGCATTGCAAAAAAGAGCGGGGATTGCTATAAATATAAAGAAAAAACTTTGCCAACGAACGGTGAGAGTGACAACGACCGAGCCCCGACGCACGCGTACAATCGCACGCGAGAAAGTATCCGTAGACATTCGAAACAAATTTGGCGCCAACACTTACCCGCCATTTTGAAAAATTCGGATACATTAATATATTATTTTATAATTTGTGTCAAATTCGATTACATTGATTTATAATCTGTGTGTGGATAGTGACTTCAAGTGACTTTCTAGTAGCACATGTTTTGCAGGATGACCAACACACGTAAATTAAAGGTAAGGGAAATTATGTTTTGAGTATAAGTTCCGGCTGATTGTTTAACTTTGCGTAAAAATTAAATTGAAATCGATTACAGACATTCCTTATAGCTGAAATACAATAGAAATTAAAATAAAATAATAATGTAATTTTATTGTTAAATAAAAAATACTCAATGTGACTGTAAAATTTGATGGGTTAGTTGGTAATATAAATGTTTATCTTATATTTTTTACATTTAACGTTTTACGTTGGAACAATGTTTAAAACTCAAATTCGACACTTAACTGAAGTCAAATTTTGTTGATATATTATCAAAGGATAAGAGTGTAGAATTTCAATAATTGAATTTAACAAATTTTAGTTTAGAAGCTTCATTAGAAAAGCCTTTAAACTTTAAACTGGTTTTTTTTTTTATAAATTTGAAAAGAAACTTTCTAAATCATCACATTAAAGGCACATTAAGTTTCGTAGACGATTTGTGGTTTTAATTCTAATATGATTTTCATTGATCAACTGTACCATTGGGGAAAAACTCTACGAGAAAGTGTTTAATTTCAACCGCAACGTGTATTTATTTAAATTACAATTTCTAACATTAAATAACCCATAACAGCTGAACTAAATACATGCTATGGGAATTTATTGAAGCAATAACTAAGCTTGCTGAGAAGTATCTAATTGTATTATGTATAAAACAGTATTCTATCAAACAGTATTTAGTACAAACAGTATTCTAGGATAATTATCAAGTATTTAAAAGATTACAATGTCAGAAATAGGTTGTCAAAATACATCGCCAGAAACTGCACATTTTTCTTAATATGACAATAAAATAATTACTGCTTATTAAAACTTAATTTAACTGCAAAATATAAGCTTAAGAAATAGTTTTTATTAAGAGTTTTACTCCCATTACATAACGTAAATGAAAGTACTTATATTTTTAATTAAAAACTTATACCACGCGACGATAATATAATTACGTTTGTTAAAGAACTGGATTATTTTTCATATAAGTAAAGTAGTAAGTAGCAGCCAATTAATGTCCCACAGCTGGACACAGGCCTCCTCACTCATATGAGAGAGGGTTTTTAGAGCATGGACCCACGGATCTGCTCCACTGCGGATTGACAGGCAAAGTACACAAGTACACTCTCTATTCCTTCACTCTCATAGTCCAACTTGACAGCAATCGGACAATCAGGCGCAGGACCCACGGCTTCACGTGCTCTCCGAGGCACGGGGGTGGATCACACCGCCAATTTCCCAACTTCGGGCAAATATTGAGAAAATCTTAATAGAAAACTCGGACCCAGGACCTCATGTCTGTAGTCGAACATGCTAACCACTAGACCAACGAGGCAGTCATTTTTCATATATGACTAGTTTATTCCCGCGACTTTGTCTGTGTAAAATAACTAGTCAAATTATATCTATGCGTTATTCTGTTGTATGGACTACTACTTAATGAAGTTTTGTTAAAAAAAAGAGTTTTTGCATGAAAATTTCTCAGACATTCTCATAAACTATTACCCTTTTCATATTAGTGTTATTGTTTAATAATTTATCTATTTATACCGTTTAAGCATGGGTTATTTTCAATAATTAAAACTGACATTATTACAGGTTCAATAACAATGTTTTATCAAGTTATTTGTTACTAAAAATGTATTTTTTCAGTAGACTACATATTAAGTATGAGGTGTTTATTAAACAGATTTAGTGTAAATATATTATATATGACTAATCATATCCACATAAGTTAAAGAAATATTTTAAAAACGTCCTATTACAAAATTATATTATAATATTGAAGATTATTTAAGTGAAAAAGATGTTTGGACTTGATTCCAGTGGCACATGAAAGCTAAACATATTGTAAGATACAAAAACTATGTTTAAAGGAGTAACCGTTGAGTTTCTTCCCGGTTTCTTCGAAGTGTAATCAACTTTCTGAACCGGTGATAGATTTGTTACCAACGGACAGACTATTGACGATTCAAAAGAGCTTTTTGAGCCTATTTTAATAAAACTCCAACTCTTAATAATATAAGCTAATAAAACTCGAACCGTTGCCTGTTAATGAAAAAATATAATAAAAAGTAGATTTGCTTACCATGTATTGTCAATTAACTTCTATAATATTTAATTTCTTCTTTTCTACGCTTAATAATCCTCCTTATTCTCACCACCTACCTTTAAACTCTTAACTAAGTCTTCTTCCTTAAGGTTGTCTGAAAGAAACCAATTTAAAGCGATTAGACCGCCTTTATCCGTCACTAATTTACATAGTTTAAGTCTCCTTCCTAATGTATATATGTCCTTTGTGTGGTGTACAATAAAGTTTATTAATAAATAGTCTTTATTCGTATTTAAGTTATTTTCGTTACATGTTATTTTATTAGTAAAGTAGCAAATAACAGATTTATTACTTATAACAAACATATTTGCCTCCTCTTCACTCCTTTTATAATAAAAGGCCGAAGGTTTTATGTGCTCTTTGATGATGTAAACTGCACCAATTGAACAATACACTGAGAAGTTTCTTGACATAAAAACCCAATAAGAACCAATAGATATACTATGACAAATAGACCACAAAATAAATAGTACTTGAGAGGAAAATTAGAAGAAAAAGATATATTAGTTTCTTTATAATAAATCGATATTATATTCATAAAGATTTTTGTTTGTTTATTCACACTAAATATTATAAATTACATTAATGGTATTTTATATATATTTACTACTTGTTCCTTGCTATGTTACTTACGTAGTTGATTCCGTTATCACGTTATTACTGCAAGTTTACGTTTATTAGTTTTAGTTTTAAGGAACAGGTATTCTTCTTCTTATTCGTTTCGCTCTTGACAGAGCGGTCGTGCTCGTTATGAAGTAACGCAGTGGGCAGATGTTATGTGCATGACGACCGCTTGCCCTTTTTCCCTGGTCGAGATCATCCTGCTGCATTCGTTCAATGGACCTCCCAATGCAGATTTGATTTGGTCAGTCCATCGAGTGGGTGACTTCCCACGTGGTCTGATGCCTTCCACTTTTCCTTGGACGACGAGACTTCCGATGGACTGGTTGTCACGCCGAAGAAAGTCAGAATGCAAGATTGTACTAGAAACTCGATCCACGAAACTCCAAGCATTCTTCTCCAGCACCACATTTCTAAAGCATCTATTTTCTGCCGTTCCACATTTCGCAGTGTCCACGTCTCAGCAGCGTATAGAAACAGTTATAACGAATGTCAAATCAAAGGTTTAAAATGCTAAAGTAGATCCCTAAGTAAGTTTCGCTTGTATCCTGATCCCGTGGGAATATGGGAAAATTGAGCCTGAGCATCTACGTTGTATTCGTTAAAAAGTAGCCTATTTAATTTTTCAAGCTCTGGACTATGTGTGTAGTAAATTTCATTTAAATCGCTTCAGTAGTTTTGGCGTAAAAACATGAATAGTTACTTACGCATTCATAATATTAGTAAGGATTTTATGCATAGATCACATTTAAATATATGTCATATTATTTTTTGCTAATATAGCTAATATGAACCGCGAAAGTTTATAACCTATTATGAAAAGTAAAGAATTTACATTACGGTGATTTCACTTAAGCAAACAATGGCTCCAAGTAAAAAGTGCGAATTCATATGAGTATTGTTATAGAAGCGTAGAATTTCCTCAGTTTAATTTATAGTGAGAAATTACGGATTAATTCATTGACTAATCTATACAAGTTGTTAGGACACCGCTTCCGAAAACGAAGGCAGACGATAGTACTAATGACACCTTCGATAATGTGATGGAAAACAAATCAAACCTGATTGTAAAAAAGTCATATTTTTAAAACGTTTTATTTGAATTATTTACGCTCCATCATGTAAGTATGTAATGACAGTTTCATAAACAATATATTGCTTTACTAAAAATAAAACCAGCAATGAAACACAAAATTAAAAACAGCTGACCGCTAGCCGACCACTAGATGCCGGCGCAGCCGATCGATGACTCGAGTTGAGACGTCAGCTGTTTTCAATTTTGTATTTCATTGCTGGTTTTTTAACAAAGTAATATATTTATCATGAAACTATCGTTTCACTTTGCTGTGATAACATGATGAAGCGTAAATAATGCTAATAAAAAGGTTTAAAAATATGTTTTATTTAATCAGGATCGATTTTTTTCTTTCCCATTATCAAACGTGTCAGTGGTACTATCGTCTATCTTAGTTTTCGGTAGCAGTCTATTAACACCTTGTATAAATTGAATCGCTAAACCTTATAATTACGAGAGTGAGAACGCATGTGGCCTTCTACTTTGTCTCAAACACGGTATTAGATTATTGTATTAGATTTTATGTTAATCTTCAACTTAAAAGATTTCCTGATTAGTGGTTGAGTGAGTCAGTTTGATGTTTTACAAGAATCTTCAAATTATTATCTAAAGGGTTTGGGATACGATGTTGGATGGTTTGAATTCTATAATGGATGTAATTAATAAAGATATTTGTCAAGAAATCTTAGTTGCGTAACATTTAATCAAAATCCAAAATATTTCTTATTCAATTAGGCTAGAAAAGCACTTTTGAATCGTCAGTAGTCTGTCCGTTGGTAACAAATATACCACTGATTTGGAAAGTTGAATCCACTGAGAAGAAACCGTCAAGAAATTCAGTGGTTACTCTTTTAAAAATAGATTTGTATGCAACTGAAATCACGTCCCAAACATTTTTATCGCTTAAATAATAATATGCCTTTTGTAAAAGTATGTTTTTGATATATTTATCTGAAACAGATTGCGGTATCTTATTAAAAATGCTTATGCTCATATTTAAAATCTAATATAATAATCTAGTACAGTGTTTGATTTCACAAAGTAGACAGTCAATTACAACGTTTATCGATTCGATTTATATTATTATAGGTGATAAGAGACTGCTACCGAAATCTAAGACAGACGATGGCACTAATAACACCTTTGATAATGGGACAGAAAAAAAATCGATCCTGATTAAATAAAACATATTTTTAAAACGTTTCATTAGCATAATTTACGCTTCATCATGTTAGCACAGCAAAGTTAAAGAAACGATAGTTTCATGATAAATACATTACTTTGTTAAAAAACCAGCAATGAAATACAAAATTAAAAACAGCTGACGTCTCAGCGCGAGTCATCGATCGGCCGCGCCGGCAGCTAGCGGTCAGTTAGCGGTCAGCTGTTTTTAATTTTGTGTTTCATTGCCGGTTTTTTCTTTAGGAAAGCAATGTAGTTTTTATGAAATGTTATTCAATATATATATATTGCGAAGTAAGAGTTGATCTTTCTTTGAAATTATCTCTTAGAGAAGCTTCAGATCCTAAAACAAATAATCTGTGTTTACAACCAATGCAGCCGAATAATCTTTAGAAATATGTTACTACTACATCATTATGATTTGTGATATTTTCCATTGGATGGCAAAATATACGATATCTAATGATCTTTTTGCGAACACGATTTTCATTTACATGCGTCCTGTATTAGGCTTTTCCTCATCACGATATATTTCGACATTAACAACGCATTGCCTTATTTTAATATATAATACATACTAATGTTTATTTTAATATAATAATAACTGATGCAACGGATGACATCTGATGGTAATAGAGGTTTTTCAAATATCAATCCAACCTCTAGTACCTCATACATGGATGAAGACGGTTCCAGTCACCTGACCGGTCATTGGTTGGGTGTTTTTGCGTCAATATAATTTCCAGCTTTAAAAAAAAGGTTCCGATACTACCACCTTGGACAATTAACTCACTTCCAGGGTCTAATGGAAAAGTAGAATTCCAGGTGCCTTAGTCATGGATGAAGAGGGTTCCGCTGGGTTTTAGTTGATATTATAAAGCCTCCTTCCATGCGGACTTCCTTACTTCCTCCTTCCAACTACTGAGTTATAAGTTTATCACTTGCCATCAATCTAACCTCTCCTCAACAAAAATATTTTTATATTATTATACATATTCGACTCCTGCCTTGAACTCATCATCATTTTCTTGCCCTTATCCCACTAGGTAGGGTCGGCACAGCATGTTTCCTTTCGCCACTTCACTCTATCTGATGTCATTTCTACATTCACAACCTTTACACACATATCCTGTTTCACACAATTCATTCACACTTTTTTGGTCGCCCTCTCCCGGCCCTGCCGCTTACCATCATATTTAGGGCCCTTTTGGATACATGGCTATCCTCCCTTCTCATGACATGTCCATACGAGGTTTGCCTTCCACTCCTTAACTTCTCTGTCACTGATGCTACTTTCACACTTCCTTTAATATACTCATTCCTAATCTAATCTAATTTTGTCACTCCACATATCCATCTCAACATTCTCGTCTCCGCTGCATGCAATTTCCTTTCATTCTCCCCTTTGGTGGCCCAGCACTCTGATCCATACCAGGGATGCCAGGTCTTACGATCGTCGTATAAATTTTCCCCTTTAGTTTAACTCCTGCCTTGAACTATTTCGATTAAATTGGGGTTATAATAATAAATATTTTATTATTACAATAGATATACTTGTAACCATGTATCCAGCGTTATAAATCGCAACGAATGTGAAAGTAGCAGTCACGGTTGTGTTATGAATAGATGATACGTATATTATCCGTCTATAGGATAATGTTGTTTATTACGTAAAGTTCAATGTACAGCTGCTTCAAGCATACGAGACGGGTTTTATGTTAACGGATGTTACGAGTTTTATATTTTTTACCACGAAATGTTATACATTACAGAAATAAATCTCTGATCCCTTAAGACAGTCGGATATTCTAAAATACAAACGCTTTGATTCTGCTTTGTTGATAATTATATTAAAATAAAATCATCATTGTTTCCTTGTATACTTCATTGCTGAAAGTCCTGTCTGTTTTGATATGCCTAAGTGTTTGTTGGACTAGCTGGCTTATTCTCTCTCTATCCATGGCTTCTATTATTGTTATTGGAAGCGCAAGTATCATTATATTCTTTATTTGTTCGGACCAAGGGGTAGGTGACCGACCTGGTGGCCTTTTTCCTTCGTCCCTTCCTACCATAACCAGTTTCACCAGGTGTTCTGCCTATCTTTGGACGATATGGTTAAAATCGTGGAGTAATCGTTGGTAGTAGGTGCATTGATCTATTTGTCCTTTTAGCTGTCCACTATATTAGCAGAATTCTCACCCAACACCATATTTCCCAAGCCTCTATCTTTTTTTAAGACAGCTTCTCGGTTGGACCATGTTTTGGATCCGTATAAAAAAATTGATAATACTAAAGCACGTATAAATCTAATTTTGGTAACATTTGAGATTTTCCTGTCTTTCCCAATTCCGGGTAACTTACTCTCAGTTAACTTATAATAAACTCAAATTTGGGCTATATAATAATAATAATAATATGAGGGAGTTGCTGAAGATCACCAGTGACTTCAGCAATTCCATCAGGATGGAGATGGGGCTAGATAAGTGTGCGGTCCTTCATGTGGAGAGGGGACAGGTATCCCACTCGGCCGAGATCAACCTCGAGCCGACCCAGCTCAAGACTCTCTCCGAGACTGAAACATACCGGTATCTGGGCATGTCCCAATGTATGGGGGTGAAAGAGGCAGACATGAAGCAGTCAGTTTGCGAGGTATTTTATGGGCGCCTGACAAAAATTCTTAAGAGTTATTTGTCGGGAGCTAATAAAATCCGAGCGTATAACGGCTGGGTCATGCCTGTTCTCTTGTACACCTTTGGCATACTCAGATGGACTCAGACCGAGCTTGACGCCTTGGACAGACGAGTCCGCACGACTATGACTTTCCATCGCATGCATCACCCGAAGTCCTCCGTTATGAGGCTGTATATACCCCGGAAATGTGGTGGTCGAGGCCTACTTAGTGCTAAGACCATGCATAACCGGGAGATATCCAGCCTCAGAACGTATTTTGAGACGAAGAGGGAGAGCCCGATGCATCTGGAAGTCATAGAATGTGATAAAGGGCTCACTCCCCTATCCTTGGCCAACGAGAATTGGCAGAGACCGGCGGTGCTAAGCACCTCTGACAGGGAGGCCGTATGGAAGGGGAAGGAAATGCATGGACGGTTTTTCAAGGCTCTACACGAGCCTCACGTAAACCGAAAAGCCTCCGTGCAATGGCTGCGCTTCGGGGACCTCTTTGGGGAAACCGAAGGATTTGTCTGTGCGATACAGGATCAGGTGGTCAAGACGAGGAACTATCGAAAGTACATTCTGAAGGATGGCACTCACGACATATGTCGAGCTTGTCGCCATCCCGGCGAGTCACTCAGACATGTGCTTTCGGGATGTTCCGCGCTTGCCAACACTGAGTATCTCCACAGACATAATCAAGCGGCCAAAATCCTTCATCAAGAGCTCGCCCTGATGTACGGTCTTCTTGATGAGAGACTGCCGTATTATAGGTACCAGCCGGTGCCAGTACTCGAACGCGACGGTGTCCGACTCTATTGGGACCGGTCCATTATCACGGACAGGACCATACTGGCCAACAAGCCTGATATCGTGATAATGGACCGGGCACAGTCTCGGGTGTTTTTAGTGGATATCACGATCCCGTATGACGAGAATCTCGTGCGAGCTGAGACAGAGAAAAAACGTAAATATCTGGATCTGGCGCACGAGATTACCGCCATGTGGGGAGTGGGATCCACTGAAACCATCCCAATCGTAATATCTGCGAATGGTCTGATCCCAGTCAGTCTCGCTCATCATCTGAGACGACTGGGGTTCCGGGGCAGTTCGCTCGCAGCAAGGATGCAAAAGGCGGTGTTGCTGGACTCGGCTAGGATAGTCCGGCGGTTTCTCAGCCTGTAGCCCTGACCCCCGGCCGTTTGGTCTCCCTGCCGGGGTGTATCCTCCGCCCGTTATATATATTTATGTAATTGTTTATGTAGATATATGTATTATTTCATATTTATGTATTCAAGTAATTATTATAAATTTATTTATATTTAATAATAAATATATATATTCTTTAGTCAACGGGCGTGAGTGTAAAAGTAGTATAATAATAATAATAATAATAATAATAGCCTTTTATTTTTTACATCACACTTACATAAAACAAGTAAAGTAGCCGCAGAGAGAAAAAAAAAAATGTGATGCCGAAAAAGGGAATACCGCTCAGCGATTGTTGGGATTTCGTCCCAACGCTGGTTTTCAGCGGAGACCCGGACGGATATATATGTAATACGAGGTAAGATTACATGCTTGACGTGATTTAGAGATCAGGTTTTAAAGTATTTATCAGTAAAACTAATAACGCTCTCCTGATCAGTCGACTTTATAAACCATGACAAATTATGGACCCGAAACTTCCTTGTGAAATACTTTATCATTGGTGTAAAGTGCATGAAAATCCAGTGGTTATTAAGTTTATCGTGTTAACAAACTAAAGTATAAAATATAGCCTAATTACGTCCTATTGCTTAACTTAGGATGTCTTCTATATAGGAGAGAGAGTTTGGAGATATATCAATGAAAAAAATACATAAAGCAGGCGACCTTTCCATGTGCATTCGCTAGTATATGAATAAAGATCAATGAATCAGCTGCCATTCACACGAACTTGATGCCAATCCCTTTTCTGAGCACCATAATTAATGACAACTTTCATCGTTCGCTTAAGGAAATTCATGACATTTTGTCGAAGAAAACGACTCATTCTACATACTTTAATTTTAAAAAATACCAAGTTTTATTACACTTTAAGTTTCTTTTACCAGCTGTTGCAATTTTTGCTTTTATTTGTGTAAACAAGCATTAGTTCTAGGGCTTCAATTTTCACTCATTAAAAGGGCAACTAAGCAGTAGATGTGTTTTTGTAAGCTGGAAAAGAGGTAAATTTTTAACTCAAAAATGATTTACTTAAATATATTATACTAGCCGAACCCGCGACCTCGTCTGCGTTGAATTTTATGGACAGCATTTTCATTACTTTAGGCAAATTGTTTTATAAATAAGAAACATACGTATAGCTGACCTTTACTCGTCAAAAGGAATATTCCTACCAAATTTCAAGTCTCTACGCCTTCGATGCTGTCAAGTGAGAGATGTTGGGCGGAAGTAGCCCTCTTCTGCGAGACTGTAATCTCGCTAAAGGAGGCCAACGAGCGAGATAGAGAGAATGCAGTAGATGCTCTCTCTCACCGCCGAAGGAGGCGGGATTCTAGGCGGCGCTTGTTTGCGCGCCTGCTCCCACCTCCATGAATCCTCAGTCGGACTCATCTGGGGAACCAGGGAAGAATGCGCAAGCTGAACCTCTGGTGTCTCACTTACGGATGAAGAGGGTTCCACTGGGTTTTAGTGGGTATTGCGAAGTCTCCTCCCTCGCTGAGTCCCAGACTCCTGACCCATTCTAGTCAGTGTAAGTGCGTAAAAGCATTTCCCAGCGCAAAAAAAAGAGTGTCTATGCCTTATGGTTCCAGAGATATCGCGACGAGTCAATAGATGACTGGATATCTGTTTTATATATATATATAGATATGGAGCTTTAAATTATCACAAATAGTCATCTCTATCACCTTTCATTGGGAATACATTGAATTATAAATAACTCTGTATTTAAGGAGAGTCTGAAGTACTAAGAACTTAAAAATACATCCGATTCAAAGCGTTTAAAAGCGCTAAAAAACGTTGAAAAGTGGTAAGTTCCGTTTTATACCTTTTTTGGATAACGTAACAAGTCGTCTTGCCATTCTTGACGCGAGTTTACGTAACTTTGTGCCCATTATGAGCTAATGGCCGCCTTTTTACAGATTACCATTCGAGAACTGTTTTAAATAAACATATCATATTTACATATATTATTCTACTTTTGTAAGAAAGATATTTACGCAATGTATACTATATAACCTTTTAAACTGTATAATATACATAATTACCCGCCTCGACTTTGCACGGATGTATTAATAATAATCCTCAGACATTATTTTATGAAGAAAAATACTTTGCTACATCGAACTGTAATTGCATCTTAAAAATAACGTTGACGCACTTAGACCTTGCAAACTCAGGAAACTTAGATCCTTTAGAATCAGACGATAGATACATAAAACAGAAGCAAGAACAGTGGTCTCAAAAGCCCCTGCATGGACGATTTTACAATGAACTAAGTCAACCCTATGTTGACTTGGAAGCATGGAATAACTGGCTTCGACACTGCGATCTTTTCTTTGTGTCAGCAATTCAGGACAAGTCATAGGAACTAAACATTACCTCAAATTTATTATTAAAGCCGACTTACCTGATGACCTCAGCACTTTTTGGCATCTGCGATATAAAGAACCACCTTCAAAACAAACTGTTCCAAATATATTCTTTGTTAGAGTTCTTCGTATTCTTATATTCGGAGTCGGCCTCAGCCCCGTTTAAATAAAATAACTTTACAAAGTGAAATTTACATTGGTACCGCCACACCAGGGATGGACCCCGCAATTTTATACTGTAAAAAAAAGTAAGTAGCAGCCCATTAACGTCCCACTGCTGGGCTCAGGCCTCCTCACTCATAGGAGTGAGGGTTTTTAGAGCATAGACCCACCACGCTGTTCCTGTGCGGATTGGCAGGCATAGTACACAAGTGCCCTCTCTATTTCTTCACTCTCATAGTCCGATGTCACGGGAATCTGAGACGACCGGAGAGAGAACAGGCGGAGGACCGACGGCTTAACGTGCTCTCTGAGGCACGGGGGTGGAACACACCGCCAACTTGCCAACTTCGAGCAAATATTGATTTTTGAATTGGCCCGACCCAGGACTCGAACCCAGGACCTCATGTCTGTGGTCGTACATGCTAACCACTAGACCAATGAGGCAGTCTTATACAGGTTAGTTATTTTGCCACCCCGGTATCACCAGTCTTTTAAATGGTAATCGAGCACATCACTAATACGCAAAAGTTTCCCTCTCCACCACTCGGTTACCGCTGCTTCACACATAATACACGTTAAAAATATTGCAATGCAGCAACAAACGTAAGCTTATTGCCATATCATTATAGACAGCAAGATATTCTGAGGAAATCACACCCTGAGGAGTTTCATTGATCATCATATTTAACTACGACAATCACTTGACCTTACCGATGTTACGGCAGGTAACTTAAATACTTTAAGACATCCGGTTTTCTCATGGATGACATAATCAGAACCGGACTAAAAATGGGACCCTACGCATCACCTTTCATATAAAAAAGAATCTTTAAGATCGGTCCACCCAGTCAGAAGATATGAGGTAACAAACATGCTAACCACTACTACCAATGAGGCAGTCTATAAAATAAGTTCTATAAAAGCATTGTATTACTTTTAAGCAAACGAAGCCGCGAGCACCAGCTATTATTATAATAAAATGATGAGTCTCAAAACCCTTCCGCTAGTGATGGGCGTTAACACTTTCCATCGATAATGTCGTGTCAATACATATGACAAATGTAGATAATTTACGGCACAGCTGTGGTTCAGAAAGCAAAACGGACTCACTTTCGTTCATACGGTTACGTTATAAGTCGTTGGCCGACGTAACCTGGCCTACGACAAGGTACGTGAATAAAAACCAGTTCTTCACCTCTATGTCGTTGTTGCCGTTAGTTTTTTAATAAATTAGCGGTTGACTGTGATCTCATCTGATGGTAACTAATCGGTAAAAGGGTTACCTTTATTGAGGTGTGTATTAAATAATATCATGACAGATCTAGTAACATTAGGTCTTCCTTCTTCAAAAACTATATACGAGTACGTTATATGTCTACATAAAGAAAGAAAATAATAGCAATTTTAAAGGCCATGTGATAAACTTCTAGAATATAAATTTTAGAGACAGAGAGGTAGGGAGTACTTTTTACTGTACACTACAGACGATATAGGTCGTCGTCGTCGTGGCTTCAACCGATGGCCGTCCATTGCTGGACATGGGTCCGATGAAATGATGCCCACAAGGCCCGATTTTCGCCGCCTGGGTCCAGCAGCTACCGGCAACCCTACTTATATCGTCGGTCCATCTTCTGGAGGGTCTTCCTACACTGCGTCGGCCGGTGCGGGGTTCATCGGACTATGTGCCCCGCTCATTGACACTTCAGGTTCGCGATTCGTAGGGCTATGTCGATGACTTTGGTTTTGTTACGGATCTCCTCATTTCTGATTTGATCGCGTAGAGAAACTCCGAGCATAACCCTCTCCATCGCACGCTAAGTGACTCTGAGCTTCCGAATGAGGCCCATATTCAGTGACCACGTTTCCGATTCGTAGGTAAGCACTGGCAATACGCACTGTTCGAAGACTTTAGTCTTCAGGCACTGAGGGATATTCGTCCAATATCCCTCAGGTAATATATACAGTGCGTTAATTTAAGCAAAAGGTATAAAAAGGCAGCCTTATCGCTTAGTAAGGATTTCTACCAGTTATATAGAATTATTAAACTGTTTCATTGATCTAGCGGTCAGCTTGTTCTGCTACAGACTTGAGGTTTTGGGTTCGAGTTTCGGGTAGGAAAAATTCAACAAATTTATTGAGTTTTCTGTTAAGAAATTGTCCGTGATTGCATGATCTTGGGAAATTGGCGGTGTGCTCCAACGGACTATGATAATGCAGGATAGAGAGTGCACTTGTGTACTATACCCGCCAAAACCACAGTGGAGCAGTCTGGTGGGTATATGCATTAAAAACCCTCACTCTTGTGAGTGCGAAAATCAGCGCCCCATTGTGGAACGTTTATGGGCTGCTAAGTTACTTTATACTATTATAGAATTTATATATGACAAAATGTCACCAAATTCTTAAGTCTTAGTAATTACAATTTTATTTTTGAAGTTTAAATAAAAAAAGCCTCATCAAAATAGGTTCACCCAGTCGAAAGTTCTCGGACGAGAGAACGAATTGATAACCTCTTTTTTTGAAGTCGGTTAAAAACTGTTTGATTGTAGTTTTGGCATAATTAAACCTATCGCATCGTAAATGCTCAAATTGAATGGGTTCAGGATATATATAAGCGAAAACCACAATTGCTAAAGATGTTTTTAATAAATATAAAAGATCAGAAAAAGGAGCCATCAGATCTGTATTTTAGTGAAAATGGAGACAATGACAAGTCTTGCTTTTATTTTTTTCGTATTCGGTCTTAATTTAAAAACATTTTAGGTAAACTTTGCGCGGATTAGCTAGTCTAAAGATATGTATGCTTTTGTGATTCATAATCTCTGGGAATTTTTAATATTTACTCGGATAATAGAAGTTAACCATTACAGAAATTGTTTTGTCTTTGAATTTACATTAAATAACGACCACAAGTCAATTAATTCAATTAAAATGAACATAATAGCGTGACCACGTAATTTATACTTGAAAAGCGACATAAACCTTACACATAAGTATAAATTATGTTAAGAGCTATTTGTAACTAAAATAAGTCTTCAAGCAAAAGAAGCTTGTATATCGTAAAATAAAGTTACCTCTAGAACTTTTATATTATTCAACGGATTTTGATACAGTTTTCAGCAATAGATAGACTGATTCCAGAGGAAGGTTTTTATGTATAATACATAGATATTATGATATAGGAAAGACGAAAAATACATGAATTTATTATACAATGTAAAAAACATATTTTCGTGCGCTTAAATCTCAAACCAGCGTTTGCGATTTATGAAATAGATCAAATTAATGTATCACGGAATTGTGTATCTTAATAATATCGATAAAAATTCCGAAATAGTATATATTTAAATGTAAAGGATAACCCACGGTGACCATTTTTATCTTTTACATATCACAAAAAATATGTGTTACTTACCAAGATATTTTATACAATATAATATTATTCATTACCCAATTAAATACACAAAGTACGTTGTGTATTTCATGTAGATCAAAACTGCCCTAAATAGCATTTCATTAAAATGGATATCTTAGAAGATATCAAAGATTTATAAAGTGGAGAGTGGAAAAGTTACATAAGCATCCAATAGATGTTAGTTGCATGGCTCAGATAGTTAAAAATAAAGTTTAAAGTATAGGTATCTAATTCTAATATGGTTTGGTTTATATTATTATATAAATTATGCCCTAATAGATAGACACGTTCTTGTTAATGAGTCACATGATCAAAAGTTCAATTTCAAAAGCTATCTTTATGAAAAAACTTAATTGCCTAACTATTAGTTTAAAATCAAAACATCCTTCTTTCAAATAGATACTAGTAGACGCTTTTTTGAAGCAAGTCTGTCCATTGGTAATGAATCTACCACCGGTTCAGGGTATTGTTTCATATAGAAAAACTATTTAGTGAAGTAGGCTTTTACAACACTTTCAAATTCTAAAGTATTGTTTTCATATTATTTACAATTCACGAATGATGATTATATTAAAGAACAATTTAAAATCTAAAGCTAGGTCGTTGCTATATATATGGAATAATATTTTTTATATCCGTGATAATATTCATTTATACATTAAAACGAACGAAACACAAAATTATAATAGAAGAAATGAAAACAAACTTGTAATCCCATATTTTAGAGTGAAGAAGGTTCAGAAGTCATTTGTTGGGTTGAGCATACTCATTTTTAATAGCATTTTAAGAAATATGTTTGAAACGTCCTATTACAAAAGACATATTACAATATTGAAGATTATTTAAATGATAAAAACGTTTGCACATGAAAGTTAAACATTGAAACGTATAAAAACTATGCTTAAAACAGTAAGGGTTGAGTTTCTCGGCAGTTTCTTCTCAGCAGAATGAACTTTCTGAACTGGTGGTAGATTTATTACCAACAGACAGACTACTGACTATTCAAAGGTGCTTTATGAGCCTACTTGAATAAAAGAATTTTGATTTAGGTTAGTTCTTTTACACTCACTTCTGTTTTTACCATTATCATTGCAATATGATTTTATTTTATTTAGATATAAGATCAATTCATTCGTCGTCGTCGTCGTCGCTTCAACCGATGGACGTCCACTGCTGGACATAGGTCTCACGTAATGATGTCCACAAGGCCCGATCTTGTGCCGCCTGGCTCCAGCGGCTACCGGCGACCCTCTTTATGTCGTCGGTCCACCTTGTGGGGGGTCTCCCTACACTGCGCCGCCCGGTGCGGGGTCGCCACTCCAGCACCTTCGGGCCCCAACGTCCATCGGTCCGTCGGACTATGTGCCCCGCCCATTGCCACTTCAGGTTCGCGATTCGTAGGGCTATGTCG
>JACTOM010000667.1:493196-511752 GCA_015832385.1 Elymnias hypermnestra
TATCCAGCGGCTGCCAGCGACCCGCCTGATATCATCGGTCCACCTGGTGGGGGGTCTGCCGACGCAGCGTTTTCCGGTGCAAGGCCGCCACTCTAGCACCATTGCGCCCCAACGTCCATCGGTTCTGCGAACTACGTGCCCTGCCCATTGCCACTTCAGCTTTGCAATTCGGTAGGCTACGTCGGTGACTTTAGCTCTCCTACGGATCTCCTCATTTCTGATTTGATCACGTAGGGAAACCCCGAGCATAACCCTCTCCATTGCCCGCTGAGTGACTCTGAGTCTTCTTACGAGCCCCATAGTCAGCGGCCTTGTCTCGGAACCGTGTGTAATCGCTGGTAACACGCACTGTTCGAAGACCTTAGTCTTCAGGCACTGAGGAATTATGGATGAAAAGATGTCCCGTAGTTTTCCGAACCGACTGCCTCATTGGTCTAGTGGTTAGCATGTTCGACTACAGACATGAGGTCCTGGGTTCGAGTCCCGGGTCGGGCCAATTCAAAAATCAATATTTTCTCAATATTTGCCCGAAGTTGGGAAGTTGGCGGTGTGATCCACCCCTGTGCCTCGGGGAGCACGTTAAGCCGTCGGTCCTGCGCCTGATCTCTCTCCGGTTGTGTCGGATTCCCGTTACATCGGACTATGAGAGTGAAGGAATAGAGAGCGCATTTGTGTACTATACCTGCTAATCCACAGTGGAGCAGCGTGGTGGGTCTACGCTCTAATAACCCTCGCTCCTCGGAGTGAGGAGGCCTGCGCCCAGCAGTGGGACGTTAAAGGGCTGCTACTTATTTACTTACTTACTAGTTTTCCGAACGCTGCCCATCCGAGTTGGATTCGGGGGTTGATCTCTTTTTCGAAGTTGGACCTACGTAATTGGATCATGTGTCCCAGGTAGATGTACTCGTCTACAACTTCGAGTGCTGAGCTCTCAACGGTGCTGGAACGGTGCTGTATACGGAGAAACGTATACAGTTATCTGTAAATAAATTTCACTTAGTCTACTAGAAATTACAGCAATGTTATTATTATTTCTTATGTTGTCTGAGATGCATTCACTTTTCTTGAAAGTGTGTCACTTTATTACGATAAAGCCCTTGTCACAAATGTTATGTAATAAGTGGAAATTGCATACCAGCGTTTGGTTTGAAGCGGATTTCCGTCTCATCTCAGATTTCTTTACAGAGACATCTTGCTTAATGAACAAACATCCTATTTCATTGTGTTCTCGTTTTTTAAATATTGTTTATTTTAAATCCTATCTGTAAGACTGCTGATGTAAGATACATACGTATAAATACCTCAACGAGCTATTTGAAGTGCTTCACTGCAAATCGCTTCAGTAGTTTTAGAGTGAAAGCCTGACACAGACAGTCAGAGTTGCCTTCGCAAATATAATATTAGTTAGGTTTGTTACTTTACACCTTTGAGGGTAAAACTTCCAGAAACTTTGAATGTTATATTACTTAATATTGAATCTACAGCCTAAAATACAAGTGTCAAGCTTCTAGCTCTAAAAATAAGGATTTTTCCACCCCTTACAACCCTTTTTTTTGCATTAAAAATCACCCTATGTCTTTTTTAAGGCTATAGAGTATCTGTGTACCAAATTTCATTGAAATCTGTTCAGTAATTTTGGCGTGGAAGGCCGACAGACAGATAGAGTTACTTTCGCAGTTATATTAGTTTTTTTAATTTTATTTTGCGCAATTTTATTTCATACCTTTGTAATATTGTCTATACAATTATTTTATAAAATAAAAACGAAAGTTATTCTATTTGTTCGTTTGTTTGTGAAGTTTTCACGAACCAAACATAGAAGTTGGTTTGGATAATGTCGTAGGATTTTGCTATAAAGATCAAGGGAGCTTGTTTGTGGATCAAAATTTGTATATTAACATTTTGAAGGTAAAGCTGTGTAAATTGAGATTTTAAAACAATGGATCACATATTTCTTAAAAATTAAAAGTCGCAGACATTGCCAAGTATTTTTGAAACGTATATATTAATTTTTAGAATCGCCCACAAGTTCATTGTTAATCAACTAGTATGAAGAAGTAGCTGTACTAGTATTACAATAATTTGTTTGTTTATTCCAACGCTTATCTCAGTAACTTTTATTCCGAATAGAGAAATTCTCATAATTTTGGATAGGCCATTTATCAAGGAACGATACAAGCTATATAAATGACGATACGATTACTAAAAGCAGAGCATCGTTGAAAAATGTTGCAAAAACGGGGAAAAAGTTTTACTTTTAAGAGATTCTATGGCATGCACTGCGAAAACGGTTAAAGTTACGCAAATATCATGTAAGACGGAATTCTTCCTTTTAAAAACATTTATAAAAAAGTTCAGGACAGCATTGGTTTATCTTTTAAAGTTGACTCTCTATAGCTTTGTTTATGTCAATCAGAATTTTTTCTTTTTCTGTCTTATGAGTCGCTCTCTAATCATTTTGTTTCATGAAAAGTAGACGGAGTTACGCGACTCAAACAGTCAATAATACAATAGTTTCGAAAACCTTTTCAGTTATAGTTAGGAAACTTTGTATCAACACACCATAAAACCAATACAATTGTCGTTCAACAAACAATTTTCATGACCAAGCAAGCATGTATTCTACCGTAACCATATATTGGCAGTTTCCGTTAAGACACTTTTATTTTCCATAATGATTTGAAGATATGGAAATTAGAAGCGAAAACCTTTAATTTTCTTGTCAGCTGTACTAACTTATGTCTCAACGGTTTTGTAATATGCAACACTTGCGAACCATTTTGATATAGACAGAAATTTAATTTTTTCGCGAAATTTAAACTTGAAGGTGAAACAGAATCTAAATATGATGACATACTTTAAGTTTTACTGCCTCGTTGGTTTAGTGGTTAGCTTGTTCGACTACAGGCATAAGGTTCTGTGTTTTCTCTTCAGGAATTCTTAATAAAGGGCCGAAATCGTGTAGTTGATGATGTCCTCCACCCCCGTGCCTCGCAAAGCACGTTACTCCCATCGGTCTTACGCTGGATCTCTCTCCGGTCATGTCAGATTTCCTTCACAACAGACTATGATAGTGGGGGAATAGATAGAACACTTCTATTATCGCATACACTTGTGTACACTACCTGCCAACTCGTAGTGGAGCAGCGTAGTGGGTCTATGTTATTCAAACCATCTCTCATATGAGTGAGGAGTGCTGTGCCCAGTAATTTCAATACCTTGAATTAAAGTGGCTTAAAAGTTTTTACAATCTATCAATCAAAGACAGAATTTATGAACTCTGGCAGATAGTTGATATTATAAAGAACTTTATTATACTCACGTTATGTAAAGTTATCACATACATATAGCATCCCACCTCATTCCCTTCGGGGTAGGCAGAGACCACGTCCTTCCACTTGCCACGATCCTTGCATATCTCCTTCGCTTCATTCATTCTCATTAAACCTTTCATACAAGATCCTCGGTTTAGATTACTCTTGATCTGTCCTTTATTTAAAATGTCCTGGATTTGGTCCAGGAACGTTCGCCTTGGTCTTCCCCTTAAAACTTTCCCATTCACTCTTGACTCATAAATCCTTTTTGTCAGTCTCCTGTCACTTATTCTCTCTACGTGCCCAAACCATCGAAGCATACCTTTCTCAATTTTAGTCAGTACATCTTCTTTTATGCAGTAGTATTAGCAGAATCAATATGTCAGTTATACATGTTGGTTCTGCTAAACTAATACTTTTACTGTATGAAATCTAGTTGGATGATTGAAGTAAATTCCTCCTAAACAGCTGAACCGATTTTGGTGAAATGATTTGAGTGGACTCCAGGATGGAATCACGAAATCTCCAAAACTGTAGATCCTATTGTAAATCAGGCATAGTCTATGGCAATGTAGACGCTCAATATGAACTGCTTTCTCAGAGGAATATCCTCACGGGATCGGTATATACAACGAAAAATCACAGTTAACAACCGTTACTATAGTAATTGATGTAAAAGTGTATATTTAAAGCTAGTATATTTTATTTCTACAATCACAAAAAGTACATTAGTTACGTAGGATATCATATCCTATGTGTATGATATGCCTTTGTGACGTATGAAACGTATGCATTGCAAAGAATATTTCTTTCTACCTAATTAACGCACAAAAATCAGTGACAACAGGAAGTTGTACTCTTAGCGAATTTAAATGCATGCGGCCACGAAGTGTGATTGGTGGTGTGAATTATGATTGTACAAATATTTATAATTTTTTTTTATACTTTATCATACACCGCACTTAAACAAAGAATAAAAATGAAAAGAACAGTTAATCTATATAAATGCGGTCTTATCGCTTAAAAGCCAATTGAAAAAAATGTGAAAAGGTTTGACTTAATTAAAAATATTTTCGTAATTCTAAATTAATAAATATTCACTAATACACTTTTATAAAATATATAAGGGTGATTTATGAATACAATCATCTATATACTAAATTTAATAAACCTTTTCTTCAGTTTAATGATGTTTGAAGAGCGTTGAAATTTTGTATATTTCGTACATTCATACAATTCGGCTAGAAATAAAAATAAATAATTTAATAAGCTTTCCCATTTATTATTTAGAATAACAAAAAAAAATTACACAAATATTATCATATATGGGAGGAATACATTACCTTATTATGAGGATAGAAAATTTGGAGACTATAAGTAAAACTATTATTAACATACCTGGTGTTGTCACCTGCATAGTTGCCTATTTGTCATTGCAAATAACATATATATCTTCTAGTGTAGGTAATATGTTGCAATATTTTTTATTCTTTATTCTAATATATTTAGGTAAAGAATAGGCAACAAACAAATAGGCGTACGATTTACTAAATGCTCAGTGAATCCCATTTTCCAAAGACATTTATAAAACTGGAGGCACTGCGAATGCATTACTTGTAAAAGCGATTGTATAAACTGTTCTGTTAACTAAATAAAGTGTTGCTATTTTATGTGGGTAAACTTTAAAAATTTGTTACTACCCCGGTTTAACTCTATTGAAGCGACAGCCAGTTTAAAAGAAATTAACGACATTATTTCATAAAAAGTTGAAAAATTGGGTAATTAATAAAACTTATTAATTTACTTATTAACTCTTAGCATATTATGATCTTTCATCCTAAACTATAATATTAACGTATAATGACTTGTTCAACGTTGTGGTATAAAAGAAGATGTTGTGACTAAAATTGGGAAAGGTATGCTTAGATGGTTTGCGCACTTAGAGAGAATGAATGAAAGGAGATTGGCAAAAATGATTTATGAGTAAATAGAAAAGTTAGAAGGGCAGGAACAAGGCGAGCGCTTCTGGACCACATTCAGGACATTTATATAAGGGCCAGGACAAGAGTACTCTCAACTGACTAACTTTTATGAAAGGTTTAATTAGAACGAATGAAACGAATGGGGAGATATACAAGAATCGTGGCAAGAGGAAGGACATGGTCTCTGTCTACCCCTATGCGAATGAGGCGTGATGCTATGTATCTATGTATTTTTATGACTTATATAAATGTGATTATTTGCATGATATAAATGTAAATATCTGACATGTAAATGACCAAGGGTGGAAACATTTCTAAAAAAAATATTCTTTTAAAATAATAATTCTATTGCACGCCATTTTGTGGTAGGTTGTTGGTGGTGTTGTACACTTGATCTTGCAATAAATATATTTGATTTGATTTGAGTGATGTCCTAGAACAGGACATCACCAGGACTTTATTGGTACAACTTCATTTATTTATAAACCGCTTGTTTCGTGGACGTACTGACTAGTAAGCGGAAGGCGGCGTCGCTGTGGTAACACCGGGCACGTATCACTTTCACTGCCAAGGCTTGCAACTCGCTGGATGCTAGAACAAACAGAATGATTGCACAAAATTGGAAAATATTACACAAAAATGAAAACTGTTATCTTTTCTCTAAAAAAATAATGCGAATAAGTGTACTGTCTAAGACAATTGAGTATTACGTATTCTTTAAAATGTCTAAGTAAGCAATGTAATTTAAAAAGCAAAAGATGAACAAACAAAAGTAAATGAAACTAAAGTACACATATCAGAAGTAAAACTTCTTTTTAAATCTTGTTTATATTTATACAATTCTAAAACCTTAGATTTGCGAGACTTTGAGGAAAGGAATCTCAAACGACAAATTGTAAATAAAAATACCACGTGTTTTTGTCAATATTAGAAAAGAGAGTTTATGAAATATGTTTTATTTTATATTCTATGAAAAATTGAATATTAAGTTATGAAATGACGAGTGGAAAATTTAGAAAGCCACGTGTTATTTGTAAATAGTAAAACTACCTAACCATCAAACGAATTAGCATAAAAAACGCGGCACATCTTCGTGAGGCTAATCACATGTTTCATCCGTAAAAAAATATGCAAAGAAGTTTCGCCTCTTCTAAAAAATTTCAAAATCTACCTGAATAATAATATTTTTGCCTTGACTCTAATCGACCGGACAATTAATCTGTCAGTTTATGCATTAATCATCCTTTATATACCAGATTTCATTTCATTTTAATTGAAACATACAGGCAATTATTAAATAAACTTCCCTGTCTATAGATATTTTCAAGATCAGTGAAACTTCCAATTATAAAGGCTAAGTTTTGTAATCTGGCTAAGAAAGGTCTAGAAGATTTGTTTAAAGCGAAAGTTTTATCCATTGCATCTCATTTTGTTCGTTCATCTATCGCATGTCGCATTACAACCGGCCGTAGAGTGGATGTCATCGTCGTCGCTTCAACCGATGGACGTCCACTGCTGGACATAGGATCCTCCTTATATCGTCGGTCCACCTTGTGGGTGGTCCTCCTACACTGCGTCGTCCAGTGCGGGGTCGCCATTCCAGCACTTTCCGACGCCAACGTCCATCGGTTCGTCGGACTATGTGCCCCGCCCATTGCCACTTCAGGTTCGCGATTCGTAGGGCTATGTCGGTGACTTTGGTTCTGCTACGGATCTCCTCATTTCTGATTTGATCGCGTAGAGAAACTCCGAGCATAGCCCTCTCCATCGCACGCTGAGTGACTCTGAGCTTTCAAATAAGGGCCATAGTCAGCGACCACGTTTCCGCTCCATAGGTAAGCACTGGCAACACGCACTGTTCGAAGACTTAGTCTTCAGGCACTGAGGGATATTGGACGAAAACGTCTTCCGGAACTTCCCGAACACTGCCCAACCGAGTTGGATTCGGCGGTTAACCTCTTTCTCGAAATTGGATTTAGCTGGACTATGTGTCCCAGGTATGTATATTGTCAACAATTTCGAGTTCTCAACGATGACTGGCTGGAGCGGAGCATGGATATTAGACATAACTTTCGTCTTATTCATGTACATTTTTAGACCCACCTGTCGAGAAGCTCTGCTGAGGTCATCGAGCATTGCATTGAGATCTTCCAGAGTCTCTGCCTCTCAAATTATAATATAAATAAAAATAAAACCTATCCTATTTCCCGAGTAAAGTACAAGGTATTAGGAGACCGCAATCGTGGATCAGTTTATTGACCCGTGCGTTTGAACATCAGTTTATTTTAGCTTTGTGTTTCATTGCTGTTTTTTGTTTTTGTGAAACTACCGCTTTATTTATGCTTCATTGCGCTTCATTTATTTTGACTGCCTTGGTCTAGTGATTAGCATGTTCGACTACAGACCCTGAGGTCCCGTGTTCGAGTCCCGGATCGGGCCAATTTGAAATTGATATTGAGTCTTCTATTAAGATTTTCTCAATATATACCCGAAATTGGGAAAAATTTAGCGGTATGATCTACCCCCATGCCTCGGAGACCACGTTAAACCGTCGGTCCTGTGCCAAGTCTCTCGCCGGTCGTGTCGGATTGCCGTCACGTCGGAGTATGAGAGAAAAGGAATAAAGAGTACACTTGTGTACTATGCCTGCCAATCCGCAGTGGAGCAGCGTAGTGGATCTACGCTCTAAAAACCCTCTCTCATATGAATGAGGAGGCCTATGTCCAGTAGTGGAACGTTAATGGGCTGCTACTTACCTTACCGCTTCATTTAGCTGATGAGTTATTCATGAAACATGATGGAGCGTAAATAAAGCTAATAAAACTTTTAAAAATATGATTTTTTTCCGTCTCACCATCAAAGGTGTCATTAGTACAATCGTCTTCGTTTTTGGAAGCGGTCTCCTAACACCATGTACATACATATAGTATAACGGGAAATCACACTAAAAATTATTGTGTTATTCATTAATAATCAAAACGTAACGTGTAGACCACGTTGAGTTCAAAAATCTAATAATGGTAAAGTAACTATATCTTTCCTGTCTCGAGTGAGTAACGAACCGGAGATTTCCTCGTCAAAACCTCGGTAAGGCTATACTATTCATACAGTATCAAAATTCTGCGGCCATGACGGATTCCTACACGTAATATGATTACGTAGCCTTACGTAATATACGTTCTAAGCATGTGTTTATTAAATTCCTATTACTAGTTTACACAAATATTATTACTGCCTCTTTGGTCTAGTGGTTAGCATGTTCGACTACAGACATGAGGTCGTGGGTTCGAGTCCCGGGGTCTGGCCAATTAAAAAATCAATATTAAGTTTTCTATTAAGATTTTCTCAATATTTGCCCGAAGTTGCAAAAAATTTGGCGGTGTGATCCTCCCCCGTGCCTCGGAGAGCATGTTAAGCCGTCGGTCTGCGCCGGATCTCTCTCCGGTCGTATCGGATAGCCGTCACGTTGGACTATGAGAGTGAAGGAATAGAGAGTACACTTGTGTATTATGCCTGCCAATCGGCAGTGGAGCAGCGTGATGGATCTATGCTCTAAAAACCTTCTCTCGTATTAGTGAGGAGGCCTGCGCCCAGCAGTCGTTAATGGGCTGCTACTTACCTTATATATACCTTTTCATATGTTTCATATGATATTTGATAGTGATACAATTCTAAAAAGCTTACTTTTCAGGGGAACTGTTTAAAAATGAAACAAAACGTCTTTATTTTGTTTATCGTCAGAAAAGTCTATTCCATTTGTTGCGGATTTTTACCAGCTAAAACCTGAAGGTGCTTCAAAGCCGTATAAAAATAAAAGATACTAAGAAGTTATATGTCTTCAAAGAATAAAATTAATAAGAAATCACGTTTATATACAAAAGTTTAGCTTGATTTTCCGCTGCGAATATTATTCATCTATAAAAGGCGATATAAAAATAGGTATGGTAAAATTGTAATTAAATTTGATGATGAAAACATTTATTCATAAAGATCAAAAGATCATTTATTGTGATGACTTTATTTGGGCGTAGTTCTTTCGTCTTATTTGACTTCGTGACTAGTGTACGTTGAATGACTTGCAAACAATGCTTTCAACATTAGATTTGCAAGATAACAGCTAAATAACAACTTCATTTCGAATGAAAGCTTAATGTCTCTTTAATTTAATGCCAAAAATATATACTTTTTTGTTGTAATTGATAATACTTTCTTTTCGAGTTAAAATTTAAAGCTTTTTGTTAAAAAATATACTCGGTAGAAATGTGTTACATACGAAAAAATTGATTTCTTTAGAAATGGTTATAGAGACCCAAATTTAAAAGATGCTGTCATAGACTTTTTCTAAGAACTTTTAAAGAGGAACAATTCTCTCATACATAATTATTATGAATCTTTAACCGTTTACAGACAGTGAAAGCTCTCAAAAAGTAAACAGTACCCCGATTTTGAATCATTCTTCATTGTTGCAACTCATTTTTTAGTCTTAACGTGATGATATATAGACTATAAAGTAAGTAAGTAAATAAGTAGCAGCCTATTAACGTCCCACTGTTGGGCACAGGCCTCCTCACTCCGAGGAGCGAGGGTTATTAGAACATAGACCCACCATGCTGCTCCGCTGCGGATTGGCAGGCATAGTACACAAGTGCACTCTCTATTCCTTCACTCTCATAGTCCGACGTGACGGCAATCCGACACGACCGGAGAGAGATCAGGCGGAGGACCGACGGCTTAACGTGCTCTCCGAGGCACGGGGGTGGATCACACCGCCAACTTCCCAACTTCGAGCAAATATTGAGAAAATCTGAATAGAAAACTCAATATCGAGTTGTGACTTGGGATTCGGGACTCGAACCTAGGACCTCATGTCTGTAGTCGAACATGCTAACCACTAGACCAATGAGGCAGGCATATAGACTAAAGCCTTCCTTAATAAATGAACTATCTAATAATGAAAGAATTTTTCAAATCGGTCCTGTAGTAGTCCTGAGATTCAAGCAAATAAACTATTTAGCTTTATAATGTTTAGTAAATGTAGAGAGTTTGAAAAATTCGTTCTAAATTCTAAAAAGCTTTTATTACTTAAGGGTGTAACATATTTTACCGTTTTTTTATAGATAGTCTATAAATTATTGTTAACAATATCATGTTAAACAATGATCTAAAATATAGTAGTTACGCGTTAATTATATTCGTTCCCTTACAGAACGAGAGTGGAATTTACACTAACGAGCGTTACATCAACGAGAGTGACGGCTAAGTCTCGTTCGATATCTACAAAATAAAGAGCATGACGGTTATAGCAGTTTTTCTTCGATATTATCTTAATAGAAATTTTAACATTTATACGGAATCTGTTAAAACATCGTAGATTAATGATAATTATAGATGCGATCTTCACTCCAAAACGAGAGGTTAACGAGCACATTTTTAATAAAATTATGAAAAAGTATAAATTAAAATACCGGACATTATATTAACTTATGTAATACATTATGGTCTAGTGGTTAAGTGGACCTCAGAGTATCTCTTTAGATATACTATCATCAGTAAATTACATTTCTACTATCAAGACTAAAAATTGGTGAAGTATTAAGTATACAATATATGTATATAAATAACTTATTCCTGTCCATTACAGTGATGTGGGATGGATTTAAATCACTGATTTATTAGATTTGTTTCCGTCCTGAACAGCAGCATATCTAATATATATATAAAATATCCGAGAAGTACATAAAATAACTGAAAAACGGTATACATATCCCTTTTCGGGATGTTAAACGAATTTAGTCATATTTCCACAGAATAGCTTTTTTTCAAGCTTTATAGTAGCCTTAGTTAATGCTTACTAAGGCAGCTATCTGCCAGTAAAAATGCCGTCCAAATCGGCAGCCGCTTCAGAGATTAGCCGGAACAAACATACAGATAAATAACAAATAAAAATAATGTCTTTTTTGATATAAATTCCATAACATATGTCCCTAAGTAAGACTCATCCGATACGAGGGAAAAATGCACAAGCTGATTCGATAGTGTCTCCTTCTTTCATGGGTGAAAAAATTTCCTCTGGGTTTTAATAGACATTGGAAGGTCCCCTTTCTCACCAAATTCCACTTAACTGATCCATGGGTCGGGATCTCGGAAGATATTTGGGAGCATATCTAATCTTTTTTTTTGAGCTGAGAGACGCTTTTACGTACTTATCTCGACTTGAATGGATTAGGAATGTGGGACAACCCTTGGCGTGGGAGAGCGCCTCGCAATATCTACTAAAACCCTGGGGAAACCTTTTTATCAATGAGACACCAAAAGTTCAGCTTGCGCATTCTTCCCTGGTGCCCCAGATGAGTCCAACTGAAGATTGTCTGCTAATCGGCATTGCGTAATGGATCCAAGTTCTAAATTCTTTTTGCTATGAGATAATGTTAGTTACTATTTTACTATTATATTAAAACCCTGGCATCTTTCCAGATCTATATCTGCATGGTCTGCATTGCTACGTCAATGGCAGCCCCGACATCTTTGCAGTTGGACATCATTGATATGGCAGCCATTAGCAGGATGTCTCCCCAACAGCTAGAAACTCTAGCCGAGGGATTAGCGGCAGAGGAGATAATGAGGTATTTTTTTACATTTACATACTAGTCTCTTATTTGGCTTTGAATATTTCCAAGTACTGGTTGATGGAGATAGAAGGCTACACATAAATCCTTAACGCCTTGTTTCTCTCTTCCGAGGAGCATTAATTGTATCCTCATTCTCACTTTCTAGGTTCTCTTTTAGAGAGATGATAGTATCGCAAAATTTTTAACCAACTACTTTAAGTAAATGAGAATAATATGGTGAAACAAAAAGTGGACTTTTACTTGCGTTTAACGGTTATTCTTGCGACCCGGTACCTTGTACTCGTTTCTCTAGCAAATCTTTGTATCGTATTCGATTCCCAAAACAACAAATTGAAATAAGTTATATTTAATATTGTCCACATTTGATTTAGCGAATTGCAATATTTTGATAGATAGGGAACAAGTGAAAGAGGTGAAAGAATTTGTATACTTGGGATCTGAATTTACAAAAGATGGAACATGTTAAAGTAATTTGAAAAGGAGAGTGAATGCAGGGAATATGGTAATTGGTGCTCTGCTCGCCTTTATGAATAGTCAGACAGTGTCTCAAAGGGCCAGACTGGCTATACATAGAAGAGTGTTGGTGCCAACACTTATGTATGGCAGTGAAAGTTGGGTATGGCAGAAGAAGCACAAAAGTAAAATAAATGCGGTAGAGATGATAGCGTTGAGAAGCATGAGTGGATTAAAACTGAGTGACAGAGTAAGAAATAGTGTGATAAGAGAACGTTGTGGTATAAAAGAAGTAATAGTGACTAAAACTGAGAAAGGTATGCTTAGATGGTTTGGGCATGTAGAGAGAATGAACGAAAGAGATGTTTTGGGCATGAAGATAAGGATTTATGAGTCAAGAGTGAATGCGAAAGTTGGAAGGGGAAGACCAAGGCGAACGTTCCTGGATTTGTTCCAGGAACGTTGCCAGGACATTTTAAAAAAGGGCCAGCTCAAGAGTACACTAAATCGTCAAACTTGTATAAAAGGTTTAATGAGAATGAAAGAAGCGAAGGAAGTGGAAGGACGTGGTCTCTGCCTATGCCTATGGGAATGAGACGAGATGCTATGTATGTATGTATGTATAGTATTACTTACCCTTTATCAGATTAGCGGCTTATCATCTTTGACTGTAATATCAATTACCTTAGAAAAGTTATTCATTTTGTTAACAATCATGAAGCAGAACTATATTAATGGACAAAAAAAGATATCACTTTTCTCGTACACCCTGAGAAATATACGGCTATAAAATACTTTTAACGATAAAACAGTACAATAAGGCGGCCTTATGGATATGTAGCGAATTCTTCCAGACAAATTTAAAGAGATTGCTCAAAGGTAGAGAATGGCGACTAATTCATGGCCTAAAATATACATGCAATCATAGGACTAAATGTTATCTGCTAGAATGGCTCTGATCTTCTTTTTTATATTGTTAAATACATCAAAGCTTTTTTACTATATATTGTAATTGTTAACATAAACAGTTTATGATATATGTAAATTAAATATTAATATCTGAAAATGTGCAGATAACAACGGTGTTCTTTATTATCTTACACCAGAGTCTGAAAGAATTAAAAATTTGTATATCTTTGACTGCCTCATTAGTCTATTGGTTGGTATGTTCAACTACAGACTTGAGGTCCTGGGTTCGAGTCCCGGGTCGGGGCAATTCAAAAATCAATATTGAGTTTTCCATTAGGATTTTCTCTATATTTGCCCGAAGTTGGGAAGTTGGCGGCGTAATCCATTAAGTCGTCATTCCTGTGCCTGATCTCTCTCCGGTCGTGTCGTGGAGCAGCGTGGTGGATCTTTGCTGTAGAAACCCTCTCTCCTTTGAGTGAGGAGGCCTGTGCCCAGTAGTGGGACATTAATGGGCTGCTACTTACCTTTCACCTTACCTTTTACAACAGGACCAAAAGATCGTCAGCTCAAGCACTAACATCAGTGGTGTCCAAAGCGTCTTCAGGATTGCAGAGTAAGATAGGCCTCCTCGGACAGGCTTCGTCTGGAGCTGCTTCTTTCATAGCTTCAGCATCCAGCAAAACCGGACACACAGAAGAAACGGGATATTCATACGAACCGGTAATTTGTTTGACTAAAATCTTGTAATTTGTTTTAGAAAAAATAACCACTATTTCCCAAACTCCACGCCTTTGAATATGTCAAATCGATAATTTTCTTTGATACAGAAGTTAGCTAATGATATAAGGCGAAATTTAGGTTATTTTATTGCTAAAACTCTAGGGATAATTCTATAAGTAATATCAATTGTCCTATAACTTACATATTGTGGCCAGGTTTGCTGGGATATACAAAATATGACGTACTGTTATGTGAACATTTATTTGACACATAAATGACTTAGAAGACAGCAAAACTCTATTTAAAATGAAACCCTATGTCTTAAGTCCTAACAAATCCAGCAAATTACAAACAAATATCATCGAAATCCGTCGAATACTTTCGGAGCTCATTGCAATAAAAAAAATGTGGCAGAAAATGTGTATAGATTTATGTATTGCTTCTTTATCAGTGTCAGATCTCGAGACGTTCTTAACAAAACTCCATAAAGACATCATGGTTTACATTACATTGAAGTTTACGTGAAAGGTAAATTAAATATAAAACTCATAAAATGATAACTGGAATCAATTTACATTTATAACTCCATGTTAAAATTCACATATAGTTACGTATATTGCGTTTAATGGAATAAGAAATACTAGACAAACTCGTTAAAGTTCGTTGAGCTGAAGTTACCTCAACATTAGAGTTCATCCAGAATCTAAAAATATATTTATTCCTGCTTTATCTTACTTTACTGGATTCCTTCTACACTTATTAAATTTATATTGAACTAGCTGACCCTCGTAACTGCATCTGCATCCACTTAAAAGAGGATTTTTATATCCGGCAACATTTATTTGCCACTTTGCCTAGTCGTTGTTCCAACTTTTAAATCTCCTATATCTTATAAGATATCAATTTTAATGAAACGATGTTAAGGGCAGTTAAGATCTACATGAAATGTACAACATATGTCATCGATTTTATTGGAAAAGGAGTAATACTGTAATCAATAAAATGTACTGGTAAATGAGTCTATATTCCCGCGGGATTTAGAAGAACATATTTCAAAATTCCAATCCTAAATATATATTCACAGCACAGTGAGAAGGTTGATTACTGGGGTTTGAAGAAATCCATCCTGTACACCCTCTTCCAAGCTGTGAAAGCTATCACAGGTGGAGTGACCATCCTGAAGGGACAGCTCATCAAAGGGGGTGGTGCTTTAGCAGCTACATTAGGCAAGGCAATATCTTCAAAGGGTGACGTCGTCAGTAACATTGGAAAGAAGATCGTGAGTTCAGCAGCGTTGAGTCCTAAGAAGCCACATAGTAAGTATATAAGCAGTAGTTTTCTATAGTTATATCGTATAGCCTAATTACATTTCACTGCTGGGCATTACACAGACTTTATCAGTCATAAATGGAGAAGCATTTGAGCTTAAACTGACAGTCATTACCAGCAGGAGCTACCTATACATATCTCTTGATTCTAAATCACTTTGTTCGTAACTTTAATTACTAAGTTCTTGAATTTGTCCCAGAAATTCTCCTGAAATAAGTAGTTTCCACGATGTTGGAAGTTATCTCATGATTAAAAAACAGTGTGAAGTATTTTTAGCTGTGCAAGGAAATTTGAAAGCGACAAATTTTATCTAATTACCAGGATATCTCCAGAGAAAACATTTTGTACAATTTTTGAAATTACACTGGATTTCACCAACATTTTCTAAAGCATCGCATAGTTAGAGGACTTAGCTATAGTTATCCCTTTAAGCGGCCCCTAAATCTACAAAGGGGACACAAAAGCTTAGGGGAAGTTATTGACATCGAGCATTATTCACTTGGCTATGTATGTCTACTAATAGAACTTATATTAATATGTCAATACAATCTCCTCTTCTCCTTCTAAAAGTCTATATCATAAAAGCTTTTGGCCACAGATGGATACAATGGTATATGTTGTTCAATCTCCAATCCTAAGTATTCCTACAAAGTTAACGTACGATACATTCAGGTTAAAACCCAACTAACTATATATTGTTATTGTTACTTTAGAAGTGTATACCTAATTTAAGACTGAATAATTCACTGTAAGATTTAACACAATACTTCTTGTATAACGATTTCTATGTATCATTATGCACGCTCATGAATCTTTAGGGCTTAACAATAACATTTTATTGTCTTAACATTTTGGCCTTTACATTTAAGATACGTCGTAAAATTACGTAACTTTCTTTAAAAAGGTATTGCTGTTTTAAAGTTAACACTTTATGACATGTCGCGTCTGTTTTTCGATATTTTCTATTGTATATATTGTGTAAATAAGACATTCACAGTGCAACCTTAATATAACGAGTTGCAATATATGGATTTTGTCGAATTAAACAATTTTTCGAAATTTCCTAGAAATGCACCTAGAAATAGAATTTTAATATTTGAATGTGCTTTTACTTTTACTTATGGTAGATTTACTGATAATAAAATGTTGTTGTATGACTAATTAAATTTAGTTTTAAGCTATGATACTTATGGGCCTTTTTTTTGTCGCCGGAAAATGCAATTTACGCACTAACCCTGATCGATTACCAGTCAGAAGTGTGGGTCTCGGCGATGGAAGGTCTCGCAATACCCACTAAACCCAGCGGAACCCTCTTCATCCATTAGTGAGGTACCAGGTGATCAGCTTTTGCATTCTGCCCTGGTGTCCCGGATGAGTCCGACGGAGGATTCAAGAAAGGCGGGAGGAGATGCGCAAACATGCGCCGCCTTTTATTCCGCCTCATTCGGCGATGAGGGGGTGCATCCACTGCATTCTCCCTCTCTCTCTCGTGGGCTTCCTTCAGCGAGACTACCGTCTCGCAAAAGAAGGCCCCTGCCTCCCACCATCTCTCGCTGGAGGGCATCGCGCCTACAAGGCTTCCCAACGAGAGGTCGCCGCCGATCAACGCCACCAGGAGGTGACGCTGAGGTCCCCAGGCCGAACAATCTGCCACAGTGTGATGCGCTGAATCTATAGCTGCGCCACACTGATGACAAGCGGGTGACTCCTCCCGACCCATTTGATGCAGGAACTTTCCGAAGCACCCATGTCCTGTCAGAACCTGCACCAATCTGTAGGAAAGCGTCCCGTGCTCCCTGAAAAGCCATTGTTGTAGGTGAGGACGAATCGCTGCCATAGTGGCCATGCCCGCTACTGGGGATCCGAGATGATCGCTCCATTTTTGGACACGAGCCTGGTTGGCCAGGGCTCTGACCAGAATTCAATGATACTTATGGGCCTACCGTCCATAGATTAAAAACAATATTTTCTTATAAATGAAAGTCGCGCTAGGATTAAATAGAATGTAGTATACAAATCTACCGTCGGTTCGGAAAGTTGAATCCGCTGAGAAGAAACCGGCAAGAAACTCAGCAGTTACTCTTTTAAACATAGTTTTGTATGTTACAGTGTGTAATATTTTGTTTCTGTGTGTAACTGCTACCAAGTCCAAAAATTTTTATCGCTTAATATCTATTATCTTGTTGTTGTAAAAGATGTTTTTGACATATTCTCAAAATTATGTTGAAGCAAATCCAAAACTGATTGCGGTATGTTATTAAATATAAAATTACAGTATGAAAAGTATATTTATGTAGTACTACTGTGTACATATACATCCGCGTAGTTCATGCTCCCGCGGAGATATGGATAAATTCCTTATCTATCGAATTGTCAATTTAAACCATTCCCAAATCCATCTGAAGACAGACAAAAAGTTTCATCAAAATCAGTCCAGTTGTTTAGTAGCAGTTTAATGAAATACACACGCACATAAGAATTGTATATGTAAAGAGATATATCTATAATATATACGAATATATTAAAATACGTGAATCAAAAACTTATACAGCCTTTTACTAAATCTGCGCGGACGAGGAAGGGCGGATGAAGTTTGCCACACTTATAGTTTATATAGAAGAGTTCACGATGTTAATTTTTTTAAATGTTATTTAAGCTTGATTCAATAAAAATTTTAACAAAACAGGAACCGCCTTCAGAACATACTACTCTAAATAAATGAATATGCACTATAAACTAAAAAATAATTGCGCATTCTTTTTTAGTGTTCGCCTAAATAAAATAAAAATATTGGACTACTTAAAAGTCTATCACATTATTACTATAATATAATGTAAGTAAGTAGCAGCCCATTAGCGTCCCACTGCTAGGCACAGGCCTCCTCACTCCGAGGAGAAAGGGTTTTTAGAGCATAGACCCACCACGCTGCTCCACTGCGGATTGGCAGGCATAGTATACAAGTGCATTCTCTATTCCTTCACTCTCATAGTCCGATGTGACGGTAATCCGAGATCGGGCGCAGGACCGACGGCTTAAAGTGCTCTCTGAGGCACGGGGATGGATTACACCGCCAACTTCGGGCAAATATTGAGAAATCTTAATAGAAAACTCAATATTGATTTTTGAATTGGCCCGACCCGGGACTCGAACCCAGGACCTCATGTCTGTAGTCGAACCTGCTAACCACTAGACCAATGAGGCAGTAGATGTGTATAAGAGA